>CM053029.1:65746736-65778722 GCA_028564925.1 Lithobates sylvaticus
CTGACCATCTCCTGTAGCATGAATACAGTCTCTGACCATCTCCAGTAGCATGAATGCAGTCTCTGACCATCTCCAGTAGCATGAATGCAGTCTCTGGCCATCTCCTGTAGCATGAATGCAGTCTCTGACCATCTCCAGTAGCATGAATGCAGTCTCTGACCATCTCCTGTAGCATGCATGCAGTATCTATCAGTTCATTTTAGCATTACATACACACGCTATGTGAGCCCTTTGGTAATGAGATTATCACTAGAGGTTTCTATATCAAGTAAGTTCCTCACTATTGCCATAAAAATGTAACAGCTTTTTGCACAGGACTCACCCATTTTTCTTCCTTTTTTCTCTGACCATGTAAAACGATACAGCGATAATAACAATGAACAGGGCAGCAATGACAGCTCCTACCCCTCCGTACACTCCAACTTTTGATATTCTTCCTGTACAGTTTGAACCCATATACATGTAGATATCTGTCTTTGCACACCTGTGTGGATAAAGAATATATTAACTATCCTAGTACCAGCATGTTTCACCCCTTCATTAGCAGGCAATTTTGCAGTTTTCAGTGCTGTGATCATTTGACTGACAATTATTTGGGTATGCAACACTGTGCCCAAATTAATTTTATATAATTTTTTGAGACAGACAGAGTTTTCTGTTGTTGTAAATTTAATAACCCTCGTATTTTTTTATTTTTACTAGATAAAGGAAAACAGACCAGAAAAAAGAGTTTTTTTGTAAAGTGGAAACCACAAGTTGATCTCATTTGCCACAGTTTTGTGGAAATGAAGATTCAAGTTAGCACAATGTAAAAGAAGCATAAAAGGCCTCCAAAGTGAAACGTTCTATTAAAAAAAAACAATGAAACAAACTTCTGACAGTTGTCTGTCCAATGAAGGCCTCTTGAGCCCCCTCCCTAGGGAAATAGAGCCTTGACTTATGGGGGCATGGCTAGGTGCCGGCAAGGGGAACAATTGGTTGAAATAAGGGGGATGGGATAGGATGGGCCTGAGCTCAGGGAACGTGTGCCCCAGGGAATTCTGGGTCTTTCGGAAGAGTCGTTGGAAGAACTGCCCACCCTCTCGCCTCTCTTTTCCTTGTTTTGGTATGTCACAGCTAGCTGCGGTTTTTCTTGACCTTGCCAGCAGTTAATGTTGCTGTAATGGGCTATGCCATTGATGGATGGAAGTAGGCTGTCTGTCCAGTACTTATGGTAAGGACAGGCCCCACTTCCCTCTTTTGGTTGAATGCTCACAGTACGACTGTGACTGGCACTGGTTAAATATGTTCATATGTTATGTGTTGGAATTTAATAAATCTGTGGCCTTGCCATTTCCAACCTAATGGTTGTAAGTGTCTTATTTAATGAGTTAAAGGGCAAGGGTGGTGGGGGATTTGATTCCCATTGTGTTACGTTAATTGGGACCTAGGCCCATTGCGCCTCAACAGTCAAGTATGTTATATAGATTTTTAACCACTTGCTTCCTGGGCACATAAACCCCCCTCTTATCCAGACCAATTTTCAGCTTTCAGCGCTGATGCACTTTGAATGACAATTGTGCGATCATACAACACTGTACCCAAATGACATTTTTATCATTTTTGTCAACCAAATAGAGCTTTCTTTTGGTGGTATTTGATCACCTGTGCGATTTTAATTTTTTGTTAAAAAAATGTAAAAAGACCGAATTAAAAAAAATATATATATATTTTTTTATTTTGTTATAAAAAATTTAAACGGGTAATTTTTGTCCGTCATTGATGTACGCTGATGAGGCGGCACTGATGGGCACCAGTAGGTGGCAGTGATGGGTGGCAGTGATGGGCACTGATCGGTTACACTGATAGGCAGCACTTCTAGGTGGCACTGATTGGCACCACTGGTGGGCATTGATAGGTGGCACTGGTGGGCATTGATAGGTGGCACTGGTGGGCATTGATAGGTGGCACTTGTGGGCACTGTGAGATCGCCTAAATGAGGCATAATTGCCTCTTTGTTTTCGGGACCGATGTCTCTGTAGGGCGCGCGCAGGGAGCGTGCACAGGGGACGCCACGTCAGGAGAACACAATAGCCCTACAGTAGGGATTGCCCTATCAACACAGGACTGTCCGGCTTTAGGCAATGCTCTCCCACCAGAACCGTGCCTCCTCGCTGTACTTATAGGCTCTCTCCTTCCAGTTCTTGCAGCTCATGACACAGACATATGTCATTGTGTCTCTCTGAGCTTGTCAGCTTCCTCGGTGAGAGGCATGCTGACAGTGGAGGCATCAAGGACCAGATAGGAACAGCCAAAGGGCTAGATGTAGCCCTGGGGCCACAATCTGCCCAGGTCTGCTATAAAGTAAGTATGTCTGTATTTATCAATGAACAACCTACAAAGTACAAAAGTACATAAAGAGAACACTGGCCCAACTGAACTATTTCCTCGACTAACAGATAAGCCCACGGCACTGTATAAACCGTATGAAGTATTAGCTACATATACTGTATAGCATTGTGTGTATATAGCACTGTGTTACAGCAGCGGGACAGGAACTTCCCATCCTGGCCCCGAAACAAAATTGATTCAGGCTAAGTGCTGTTCAGCCATTCATCTGATTGACTGAGGTGGAGATTGTGACGTCATCCGTCCACCTCTTTGCCTCAGCCAATCAGTGGAAGCCCAGTGGGTGCATCTGTTAGGCAAGGACATAGTTTGTTTGGGCCAGGTTGACCCAAACAAAGTATTTAAAGTCATAGCAAACCTGGAGTTCAACCCTAATGAGGCGTGTGCATCACATAGTAACTTGATATGGATCCTGCTTAGACTGTCATACAGGAGCCATTAGTTGTTCTTCAAAACAGTATCAATTCTTTGAGGTGCACAGAATTTTTTGGAACTCAGCAGGTAGGTTGTTTCAAACATCTTTAGACTAATCTCAACTCTTATGTGGATATAAATTTTCAGTTTAATTTGCTTCTACCTTTCTGTGTAATCCCAGACAGACCTAATGATGTTGACATTAGCTCTGTTTAGATGAATACTTCCACAAATACTTGTTTCCCTTTTTTTGAAGAAGACATTTATTTATTGTTTTGACTGTTAGGGTCATTGTCTTTCTGCAGAATTTTTTGGAACAGATCAGATGCCTCCCTAATGGCATTGCAGTAGCTGTATAGTGAATACATTTCTATAGTGAAGTCATCACTTGTCCCTTTTTTGGTCATCCGTGTAACCAGTGACCTCATATTTGTGTGTCCAATAAAGCAAATTATGGGACGTATAGTTCTCCTTCAAAGTACTGCTACGTACCCATGTACCCTAAGACTACACATCCCAGGGATCTTAGCTGTAAAATGAAGGTGGCTGGGAGTGGCTATAAAAGGAACTGGAAGCCCACACAGAACTCTCTTCCGCCTGGGCCTGACGCCAGACAGACCTCTCTGTGTAACAGAGAGAGAGAGAGATTGCGGCCTACCACGCAGAGCCTTACTTCCAACCCAAGGCCTAAGGCATACCTCCCAACATTTTGAGATGGGAATGAGGGACACCTATCAGCAAAAGAATGCAGGCATAGAACACACCCCTTGCCACGCCCCCTTAAAGGAGAATTGTATAAAAAAACAAGATTGGTTAAACCCACAAGTGCTTTTTTACCACTACTATTCCTTTATATTGGCTTTTGGAATTTACAAATGCAGCAATTTAGAAATCAGATGAAAGGTTTAGCCCTGGGAAACACCTTTTGATAGCTAAAAAAGTAAATTTTATATACATCTATAGGGATCAGATCAAAATGAGGGACCAATGAGGAGGAATGAGGGACAGAGGAACATTGCTCCAAATCAGGGACAGTCCCTCAAAATCAGGGACAGTCCCTCAAAATCAGGGACAGTTGCATATAACATGTCTGTTATTTTTTCCAAAAAACAAAAAACCCAAGCCTTTAATATCACTTTAAGTTTCCTTGGCCAACCATGGCTTTTTCAGTCCTCAAGGTTTCCTGATTCATTGTGCCTCTACAGAAGAGTTGTAGAGCATATCTGGAAACACCTGTCTTCCTCAAAATTTCTGCCTGCGAGAGAACTTGCTGATACAGTAAAACAACCCTGTGTCTTGTTAGTGTGCCTAAGCAGGCTATAGATGATTTTATTTCCAACCACGTGTTGCAGGAAAGAAAATCCCTCAATTACCACAGTCAGTGATGGAGGAATCCCTCCCGCAGCCTTATTGTGTTCTGCCAGCAGGGGGGGTGGTTATGGGGAGCCTTCATGGTCGGGAGGACATTATGATTACTGCTAGTGGCTATAGATGGCACAGCAAAAGTAGCTACCTCTCAGGCTGGTCCTGTCTGATTAAAACATCAATAATATAACATTTTGTATTTTTTTTGTGTTGCCTATAATAAATAAAGGACAAATACAAAACCACTTTACATTCTCTGTAACACAAAATTAGAGACCATCATACTTACATGCACTGTGGACCAACATCTTTCTGAATCACACATTTTCCCTCATTACATGACGTATGCTGTTCATAGGCCGGATCACAAAATGATACACAGGTCAGTCCATCTACAGTGATTGTTTCTTTATAGAACTCTTTATATCCAGTTTTGAAAATCTCACAGACTGGGAACAAAGAGAAAGTATAACTTTAATATAGCCGTCCCGCTGTAGGATTCAAAAGCCATTTTGTCCACGTCAAAAAAAAAAAAATATATATATATATATATATATTTACCTTGGGGTATAGGAACTTCTATTCGTTCGATGACTTCATAGTTTACATCAAAAAACAGACAACTAGTATCTGTAAGGAAAATAAAATGGAGTTTGTTTGAACAGAAAACTGTTTACCTGCTTAAACTATTACTATCGTATCAAAAGATGGTTTGCAATTAAAAACTGAGACACCTGGGACAGTGGTGGCTGGTGCTAAACTTTTTTTTGGTTTGGGGGACGGTAAACAAACCCACTCCTAGGTCCGCACTCACCACCCCATGGTCCTCTACCCTCCACGGCTTCCTCAGCTTCTCTTCCCAACCCGATCCGCCTCCTGTCCTGACAGGGTTCTGCCCATCAGATGGATATATTAAAAAAAAAACTCATAGAAACCTATGAGTCTGATTATCTGCTGATTATCTGCATTTGTGTTGTTGTAAATGACATTTAATGTTGTTACTTTTTATAGGAATCATTTGCAGAGCGTCGGCGCCATCTAGCGTCCCTTTTTGGTAGTGTTTCTATTGTGTAAATGTTGTTATTAAAGTTTATAACCTAGGAAGTACTTGGAAAGCAAAGTATTCTGGGTAAAGTCTCACAGGAAGAGACACATTCATCATGCTTTTCTAGACTGCAAGATGTCCTGTTTCAATCTCTTACCATCATCCCTCATTGAACTTAAAAAGTGAGTGTTTACTGTCTCATATTGTACTGTGTATATTTGTCTTTGAAATGTATGCTAAATTTATGGGATATTGTACTTATCAAGGTTTATTCTTGTTATTTGTAGTTTCACCTAGCTTGTTCCAATAAACTGCGATCGAAGAAATATGGTATCATGTTTATGGGATAAGAATGGTTTAGCTGAATGTCCTTGAGACAGAACAGTGAAATTTTTAAGCTGACCTCTGAAGGGAAGATAAGCTGACTTCGGAAGTCTGTACAGCCTGGGGCTACACAGTACCATACAGTCAGAAGCCTTAAAGAAGCAGGCCTGTGGGAGGCAAGCAAGCAGCCACGCTACACAGAGACGCGCTCTGTCAAGCAGTACCGACACTAGAACGGTCTCTATACAGCAAGACAGCTTCTTCCCCTCAGCCATGTCTCACAGTAGAACATCTTCTTACAAAACACGATCACAAGCAAGCTCATCTAGGTCATCTGTCGCAAATGCAGCAGCTATCGCCCGTTCAAAAGCTGAAGCAGCAAGAGCCAGGGCCGCATTCGCAGACCAAGAGCTGCAGATGAAAAAAGAAAAGGCCCACCTTGAAGCAGAAAGGGTGAGACAGGAACAAGAGAGAGAGCAAGAAAGAGTACGCATAGAGCAAGAAAGAGTACGCATAGAGCAAGAAAGAGTACGCATAGAGCAAGAAAGAGTATGCATGGAACAAGAGAGAGAGATGGAAAGAATACGCCTGGAAGACGAAAGAGCTCAGCAAGAGGCATCTCTGAAACTGCAGCAAGCTATCTTAGAAGCTAACATGGAGAAGCTGGCAGTGGAACGAGATGCTGCCGCCGCCATTGCAGAAGCAGAAGCTCTAGAAGCAGCCATCTACGATGAGCCAAGAGCAGGTAGCAGCATACCAGGCCTAGAGGAAGAACACCAAGATTCCTCGCAACGCACGTCGGATTATGTCTACCAGCACTGTGACCCAAGCAGCATCCCACAACAAGAAATTAAACATGATGTCAGAGAGTCACACCAAATCAAGCAGCAACAAGACGACCTTAGACCCCAGTGCTACAGGCAAGAAAAATCTGACAGAGTTCCAGACTTTCCAGTCTCAACCAAACCTTCTACTCCAAAAGGTACTCAACCTTCATACAAACATCAAACGCCTGTCTTCACTCCAAAGGTGTATGCAACGAGCCGGTACGAACTGCCAACCGTATGCAAGTTTGAGCCCAGAGAGCCTAAAGAAGAGACTTCTATCAGGTATGCCTTTACACCGCACCACAATACACCAGCAGCCTACCCCAATGCCAATCAGGCTACTGTAGACTTTGCCAAGTTCCTGGCCAAGCGCGAGTTAGTTACCCAAGGACTTGCCAAATTTAGTGATCGCCCTCAACACTACAGGACGTGGCGATCCTCTTTCCAGAGTGTTATCCAAGGTCTAGATCTATCTTGCAGACAACAAATAGAACTCCTTGTAAAGTGGCTTGGCAATGATTCTGCTGAACACGCCAAAAGGATCAGAGACATTAATATAAACCACCCTGAGATAGGCCTTACAAACATCTGGAACAGACTGGATAGATGTTATGGCTCACCAGAGGCTATAGAGAGTACACTGTTTAAAAGGATAGAAGACTTCCCAAAAATACCTAGCAGAGGTTACCAAAGACTCAGAGAATTCAGTGACCTATGTATGGAGTTACAAGTTGCTAAAGCGGAAGGTGACTTACCTGGCCTTTCTTATCTTGACTCTGCTAGAGGTATTAACTCCTTAGCTCAAAAACTTCCTTATGAGTTACACGAAAGATGGATTGCTCATGGCTGTAACTACAAACGGAAACACAATGTGCCCTTTCCACCATTCAGTGAGTTTGTGGACTTTGTAGACAGACAAGCAGGAACGAAAGATGACCCCAGCTTCATTTTTCCAGTGTCTTACATCACTTCTGCTGGCCCTAAGCAACTCAGGGCTCCAGTAGCAGTGCACAAAACTAACATTTCTTCCCACAGATTTGCAGAGTCTCAGCCAGAGGATCAAGTCAATGACCCTACGAAGTTCTGCCCTCTACATAGGATGCCACATCCTCTTCTGAAATGCAGAGCCTTCAGGACAAAGACCATCCAGGAACGCAAAGCTTTCCTCAAAGAGAACAACATCTGTTACAAGTGCTGCTCTTCGTCTACACACTTCGCCAAGGACTGTAAGGTCAGTGTCAAATGCACAGAGTGTGACAGCACAGAGCACCACACAGCTTTACACCCAAGGCCTACTCCAAGAACCTTCCCACCTGTCCATGGTGACAAGGAGCAAGGCAGGGAGACCAAAGACTCTAGTACAGATACCACAGCAATCACTTCACAGTGCACTGAAGTCTGCAAAGGAAGTACAGGTGGCAGATCCTGCTCTAAAATCTGTCTAGTGAAAGTTTACCCAAAGGGACGCAGAGACAAAGCAGTCAAGCTCTACGTCATTTTGGATGATCAGAGTAATAAGTCACTAGCCAGACCTGTGTTTTTTGACATTCTAAACCTTAAAGGCCCCAGCAGCCCCTACTCCCTTAGGACTTGTGCAGGTACAGTGGAAACGGCGGGGAGAAGAGCTGACGGCCTACAAATTGAATCTATGGATGGTAAGACATGCCTACCCTTACCGACCATAATAGAGTGCAACCAGATGCCAGACAACAGATCAGAGATTCCCACACCAGACGCAGCAGCTCACCAGACTCACTTGAAGCACATAGCACATCTCATACCAGAACTTGATGATCAGGCTCAGATAATCTTACTCCTAGGGAGGGATATCTTGCAAGTCCACAAAGTAAGGAAACTGATCAACGGTCCTAAAAGTGCTCCATATGCCCAAAAACTGGATCTTGGGTGGGTCATTATAGGTGATGTTTGCCTGGGAGGTGCACACAAACCGGCATCTGTTAATAATCTGCTCACTAGTACCCTCGAGAATGGTCGTCCTTCTCTTTTCCAACCCTGTCAAAATCACATCCTCATAAAGGAGCTACCTCACAACAACCCTGTACCTCTTCCTTTCTTAAGTCCCCTCTGTGACAGCAATACCTATGACGATGACCAAAGCGACTTAGGACACTCAGTGTTCAGGAGAACAAAAGAAGACAACCAGGTAGCAATGTCCATTGAGGATAGGATCTTCCTAGAGGTTATGGAAAGCAGTATGGAGAAAGACGTGACTAATAACTGGGTAGCACCTCTTCCCTTTAGGCCACAAAGACAACGTTTGCCTAACAACAGGGAACTAGCATATAAACGCCTTACTTCCTTAAGACACAATCTGCAAAGGAAACCAGAGATGAGAGAACATTTCTTTTCCTTCATGGGCAAAATATTCCAAAATGGCCATGCTGAGGTAGCTCCAGACCTCAAAGACTCAGAAGAATGTTGGTACTTACCCATATTTGGCGTCTATCACCCTAAGAAGCCAGGGCAGATTAGAGTGGTGTTTGATTCCAGCGCCAAGCATGAAGGTGTCTCTCTAAATGATGTCCTTCTTTCTGGGAGTACTTCTCCGCTTCCGCAAGGATTCAGTCGCATTCATGGCAGACATACAACAAATGTTCTATTGCTTTCTTGTTAAGGAAGAACACCAAAACTTTCTGAGGTTTCTCTGGTTCAGGGACAACGACCCCTCTGGAGACATCACAGAATATCGCATGAAGGTGCACATATTTGGCAACAGCCCTTCCCCTGCAGTTGCTATATATGGCCTCAGACACTCTGCTAGAGTGGGAGAGTCAGAGTATGGGTCAGACGTCAGACAATTTGTGGACAAGGATTTCTATGTAGACGATTGCTTGAAATCACTACCCACAAATGAAGCCGCAATCAGTCTCCTCAAAAGAACTCAGGCAATGCTTGCGTGTTCCAACTTAAGGCTCCACAAGATTGCTTCCAACAGTAGAGAAGTTTTAGAAGCCTTTCCTGTCCAAGACCATTCCAACGAGTTAAAGGACTTAGATCTAGGCACAGACTCACTTCCCATGCAACGCAGCCTTGGTTTGCTTTGGGGCTTAAGATCTGACACCTTCACTTTCCAAGTAAACACAGAGGAAAAACCCTTTACCCGTAGAGGTGTCCTGTCTACCATAAACAGCCTATACGATCCTTTAGGCTTTTCAGCACCTGTCACCATCCAGGGTAAGGCACTACTCAGAGACTTAACCTGTGAGTCGCTAGATTGGGACCACCCTCTCCCCACCGACAGGAAGAACCTATGGCTAGAGTGGAAGGACTCACTAACAGCGCTATCCAATCTTAAAATTCCACGCCCATATGCACCTCTGTCATCTGCAGATGTTCAGATGCAAAGACTTTGTGTGTTTGCGGATGCTTCTGTTAAAGCAATTGCTGCTGTAGCTTACCTGAAAACCATAGACACTAAAGGACAAAGCCACATAGGGTTTGTAATGGGAAAAGCAAAACTTGCACCACTGCCTGAACACACCATACCCAGGCTGGAACTTTGTGCTGCAGTATTGGCTACAGAGCTAGCGGAACTAATAGCAACAGAGACAAACCTAGAAATCCAGGAAGCTGAGTTCTACACAGACAGTAAAGTAGTTCTGGGTTACATCCATAATGAAACTAGGCGTTTCTATGTCTATGTCAATAACAGAGTGTTGAGAATAAGGAGATCCACCCGCCCAGAGCAATGGCATTTTGTGCCTACAGACTATAATCCCGCAGACCTAGCGACCAGATCTGTAGCGGCCAGTCGCCTTGACAGTACTTCGTGGTTCACAGGTCCCACCTTTCTACGCAGTCCTGACTGTAACAATGATGATCTCACCACATTTGACTTGATAGATGCAGAAAAGGATCAGGAAATCCGCCCTCAGGTTTCTACTGCAGTCACAACAACATCTCTCAACCAGTTTAAAACCCACCGTTTCAGCAGGTTCTCCACCTGGAGGTCACTAGTTAGAGCTATCACTTGCTTAATCCACATAGCTCAGTCTTCCAAAAAACAACCACCAACTCATGACGGTTGCAGGAGTTGGCACCACTGTAGGAAAGTCTACTCAGCAACTGACCTAGAACAGTCTAAAAACTGGTTAATATCTGTTGTACAGAGAGAAGTCTTTGCCAAAGAGATTGATTGTATTGTCAATCACAAACCTGTTCCTAAAGACAGTGTTTTAAAGAAACTTGATCCAATCCTTGATGAAAATGGCATGTTGAGAGTAGGAGGCCGTTTAAAAGAAGGCAAGTTAGAGTTCTTAGAGAAACATCCTTTAGTGATCCCTGGTCACCATCATATTGCCTATTTACTCATTCAACACTACCATGACCAAACTAAACACCAGGGCCGACTGTTTACTGAAGGAGCTCTAAGAGCTGCTGGACTTTGGATAGTCGGAGCCAAAAGATGTGTGAGTAAGTTCCTCTTCAAGTGTGTTATCTGTCGAAAGCTTCGAGGAATGTTACAGACACAAAAGATGGCCAATCTACCTTCTGACAGGCTTAGCATGGATCCGCCTTTCACTAATGTTGGACTTGATGTCTTTGGTCCCTGGTCTGTTGCCACCCGGTACACAAAAGGGGGACACTCAAACAGTAAACGCTGGGCAGTCATATTCGTTTGCATGTCCATACGAGCTGTTCACATTGAAGTGATTGAGTCAATGGACACTTCAAGTTTCATTAATGCTCTTAGACGTTTCATTGCAATCCGAGGCCCAGTGAAACTCATTCGCTCTGACAGAGGATCTAACTTTGTAGGAGCAGTAAAAGAACTGCAAATTCCTTCCAACTTGGACATCCCCAGTGTAAAAAGGTATTTGAGTAAGCAAGACTGCATGTGGATCTTCAATCCACCTCACTCTTCTCACATGGGAGGTGTGTGGGAGAGGATGATAGGCATAGCCCGCAGAATTCTTGACTCTATCTTCCTACAAGTAGGAACTGCAAGGCTTACTCACGAGTGTTTAGTGACATTTATGGCAGAGGTTACAGCCATCATTAACGCCAGACCCTTAACTTCAATTTCAAGTGACTCTGAAGATCCAATGGTTCTCACACCTACCATGTTGCTCACGCAAAAGACTGGTCTTGTAGGTACTCCAGCTGGAGAGTTTTGTGAGAAGGACCTTTACAAACGTCAATGGAGGCAAGTTCAAACTCTTGCCAATACCTTCTGGAGTCGGTGGAGGGAGCAATACACATCTACTCTTCAACTAAGGAGGAAGTGGCACTCAGAAAAACCTAACCTTAAACTTGGTGATGTTGTGCTCATGAGAGATTGCCAGACACTAAGGAACATGTGGCCTTTAGGTCTAGTCACCAAAGTACTGCCATACAAAGATAATCTTGTCCGTAAGGTCGAGGTCAAGACCTTTCAACAGAATGAGGCCAAAGTGTTCTTGAGACCAGTGACTGAACTTGTTCTGTTACTTTCTACGGAGGACTCTGTTAGTGACGTCACTTGACGTCAGGCGGGGAGTGTTCTGCCCATCAGATGTATATATTCTGATTATCTGCATTTGTGTTGTTGTAAATGACATTTAATGTGGTTACTTTTTATAGGAATCATTTGCAGAGCGTCGGCGCCATCTAGCGTCCCTTTTTGGTAGTGTTTCTATTGTGTAAATGTTGTTATTAAAGTTTATAACCTAGGAAGTACTTGGAAAGCAAAGTATTCTGGGTAAAGTCTCACAGGAAGAGACACATTCATCATGCTTTTCTAGACTGCAAGATGTCCTGTTTCAATCTCTTGCCATCATCCCTCATTGAACTTAAAAAGTGAGTGTTTACTGTCTCATATTGTACTGTGTATATTTGTCTTTGAAATGTATGCTAAATTTATGGGATATTGTACTTATCAAGGTTTATTCTTGTTATTTGTAGTTTCACCTAGCTTGTTCCAATAAACTGCGATCGAAGAAATATGGTATCATGTTTATGGGATAAGAATGGTTTAGCTGAAGTGCATGTGGCCTGGTACAGTTCAGGAGGGGGCAAGAGAGCGCCTGCCTCTTTTCCTGTGGCCTGCCAGGTTGTGTGCTCGGATAAAGGGCCTGGTAATTGAATTTAGGGGGAACTCCACGCTTTTTTTATTTTTTTTATCAATGAATTTCAATGACTGTTCTCTGTATTACGGGAGCCGACAATTCATTATAGCCACGAGTGCTTTTAAATGACTTTTTTTCCTGCAGAAATGACAGTTCTAAGCACGGGAAACATGCTCCCCTTTACAGGCATACTAGGCACCCCTCAGGTACGAAACTTTTTTAAAACTTTTTTTTGCATTGATACATGTCCCCTGGGGCAAGACCCAGGTCCCCAAACACTTTTTATGACAATAACTTTTTAAAAAGCGCCATTACATTGCCGAACACCGAACTCTAACCTGAACATAGAGTAAGTTGTTCGGGTCCGGGACCCAAGAACCCAAAAGTCAGGTACGAACACGAACTTTACAGTTCGGGTTCGCTCAACCCTAATCCTGAACACATGGGCAATGGTTCATCTTAGTTTGGAAATTCTACTCTAAAGGACATTAGATTCAGCAAGCATATCCAGGGCATGTAACAAGCTTCAAACAGCATCCTGGAGCCCTTTCATTTTTTAATTTTTCACAAAGGGTAAACCACCAAAACGTTATGTATTTTCTTGGCTCTGGAGGATAAAATTGGTGACATTTGCATTTTTTTTTCGATGTTTGTGCAGCATCAACGCATATTTTTATTCAAATAAATTTTGGTGCACACGAACACAATATAATACCAATCTTTTGGTAAAATCTAAAAGATTGGGGGCATGTTGAGTAGATAGATGCCAAACATGTCAAAACTCAAAGTTGTCCCTTATGTATTAGCATGGGCAGGTGCAAGGTTTTCTTTATGGAGACAAGCACAGATCATGCTGTTTCTTCAAGGTACAGTAGCAGAAGAATGAATGAACTGAAACTGGAAGTGACAAAATGCCTGGCTTTGTTACTAAACTGTACAATCTTGTCCCACTAATAAAGTCCTGCCAAGGATGTAATGCTCATGGGGGAAAGATCCACGTATGATGTCTAGGGTTGCCACTAGGGATGAGCCGAGCACCCCCCGGATCGGTTCGCAGCAGAACATGCGAACAGGCAAAAAATTTGTACGAACAAGTGAACACTGTTAAAGTCTATGGGACACAAACATGAAAAATCTAAAGTTCTCATTTAAAAGGCTTATATGCAAGTTATTGTCATAAAAAGTGTTTAGGGACCCGGGTCCTGCCCCAGGGGACATGTATCAATGCAAAAAAAAGTTTTAGATAACAGAAGTAAAGACATGGATGAGCGAGTTTGGGGTGGAGGAACTTTACTGTCCTCCACAGAGTCCCGACCTCAACCCGACAGAACACCTTTGGGATGAATTAGAGTGGAGACTGCAAGCCAGGCCTTCTTGTCCAACATCAGTGCCTGACCTCACAAATGCTCTTCTGGAAGAATGGTCAAACATTCCCATAGACACACTCCTAAACCTTGTGGACAGCCTTCCCAGAAGAGTTGAAGCTGCTGTAGCTGCAAAGGGTGGGCCAACTCAATATTGAACCCTACGGACTAAGACTGGGATGTCATTAACCACTTAAGCCCCGGAACATTTGGCTGCCCAAAGACCAGAGCACTTTTTGTGATTCGGCACTGTGTCGCTTTAACTGACAATTGCACGGTCTTGTGATGCGCCTCCCTAACAAAATTGACATCCTTTTTTCCCCACAAATAGAGCTTTCTTTTGGTGGTATTTGATCACCTCTGCGGTTTTTATTTTTTGCGCTATAAACCAAAAAATTGCGACTATTTTGAAAAAAAAAAAAAAAAATTATTTTTTACATTTTGCTATAATAAATATCCCCAAAATATATATAATTTTTTTCTCAGTTTAGGCTGATACGTATTCTTCTACATATTTTTGCTAAAAAAAAAAAAAAAAAAAAACGCAATAAGCGTTTATTGATTGGTTTGCACAAAAGTTATAGCGTCTACAAAATAGGGGATAGTTTTATGGCATTTTTATTAATAATTTTTTTTTTAGTAGTAATGGCGGCGATCAGCGATTTTTATCGTGACTGCGTCGTTATGGCGGACAGATCAGACACTTTTGGCGTGATTTTGGGACCATTCACATTTATACAGTGATCAGCGCAATTAGAAATGCATTGATTACTGTGTAAATGTGACTGGCAGTGAAGGGGTTAACCACTAGCTGGTTAGGAAGGGGTTAAGTGTGTCCTAGGGAGTGATTCTAACTGTGGGGGGAGGGGACTGTGTGTGACACATTACTGATCATAGCTCCCGATTACAGGGAGCTATGATCAGTGACACGGTCACTAGGCAGAACGGGGAGATGCTTGTTTACATTAGCATCTCCCCATTCTTCAGCTCTGTGAGGCGATCGCGGGTATGTACGTTTTTTCCTTAAAATTCCCTCCTAAACTTGGGGTGCGTGGGTATACGTCGGCGCGTGTTCTACACCAATAAATACGTTAAGCCCAGGGGTCCCCACCACTCTAAAGCCCCATACACACGCGCGGATTATCCGAGGACCAGGTCGGCCGGATCCTGTCGGTCGTACTTTGTTCGATGTTGGTGTTGTGTACACAAGGTCGGACAACGTTGTCGGAATTTCCGGTCTGCAAGAACGTCGTGACGTAAGTCGTCTTCCACGAGACTAGAAAAGGGAAGTTCAGCACCACGTCAGGCACCCGTTGGGCTCCTTCTGCTGATCACGTGTTTATCGCGAGTTAGTCGAAGTTTGGGAACTTAAGATTCGCGCTTCTCAGTTTTGTCACTCAGATCGTTACTGCTCTTCAGTTTGTGCTTGTCGTGCGTATCTGTTTATTAGGATTTGAAGTTCTCTTCAGGTATCTCTCCCCAGGCCCTGGGAATCATTATTCCAGAGACCTGTTCTGCCATCATCCAGGTCCTGCAGGAGGACTATATTAAGGTAACATTTCTACTTTACTATTCCCTTCTATGTATGCTCTGTTTGCTAATGTCTTCTATTTTTGACCTCCTTCCCTAATTACCATGATTGCAATATGCTCTAATATGCTGTGCCCCTTTTCTCCTTCATGCATTTTTCCCTTCACTTACCTCCCCAGCATGCTCTTCTGGCCCAATAGACACCTATGGCCTAGTCACTTAAGCAATGTATTTTGTCTGCTGCATAGTATTGTTTTCCCCCAAACACCCCCTAAAATATGCACAAATGTTTGCTGTGTGTTTTACTTCATGTAGAGCCCCTTTTTATTTTTTTTTTTTGGGGGGGGGGGGGACTCATTAGGAACCCCCTCCCCCAACTGCTCTGTCAGATGGTACCAATCCTCTATCTGCTGGCTTTCCCAAGGTCAATACACACTATATACCTACCTCTTTATAGTGGGCATCTTTAGGGATGAATTCAGCAAAGCATGTAGTGCAAGGGGCTGGCTCCATACTTTCCAGTTCCTCTTTTTTTGTGTTCTTTCCCTCCTATTAGCTTGCTTGGTAATTTCAGAATGTCACAATGTGCTTTTATTTTTTTTTTGGGGGGGGGGGGTGTTTGAAATGTTATTTTATCTTTCCTCTGGGCTGCCAATAGTGTTAAGTACAGAGGGTTTATTGAGCCATTTGGCAATCAATGAAGTGCAGAGGGTTACCTCTCCAACCCCCCCCCCAAAACCCTAGTTATTGCCAATGGCCCATCAGAAGTGGGGGGATTGATGGGGGGTGAGTCATCTGCGAAGGGGAACCTCTACTTTTCTGTGCAAATACTTTCCAGCCTAAAATGTTAAAGTATGCTCTTGTTCCAAGATGTTGATTGTCTAATCTGCTTGCAATGTTTATGTGCAAAGTGACTAATTATTTTTTCTTGTTTCACTCCACAGTTCCCTTCCACGCCACAGGAATGGCAGACTGTGGCCTCCCACTTTGCCCGCCGTTGGGACTTTCCTAACTGCGGAGGGGCAATTGATGGGAAACACGTCCGCATCGTCCCACCGCCCAACTCGGGGTCCTACTATTATAATTATAAGGGGTTTAATAGTGTAGTGATGTTGGCGGTGGTGTCGGCAACATACGAGTTTATGTATGTGGACGTGGGGATGAACGGCCGGATCTCGGATGGTGGTGCCATTGCACACACAGAGTTCTACTGGCGTCTCCAAAGTGGCAGTCTGTGCTTGCCACCTCCAGAGGAGAATGCTGAAGGACTCCCCTTCGTCTTTGTTGCAGATGAAGCGTTTGCGTTGACTCCCCATCTGATGAGGCCCTTCCCGATGAGGACCCTCACCCCAGACCAGAGGGTCTTCAACTACAGGCTGTCCAGAGCCCGAAGAGTGGTGGAGAACACCTTTGGCATCCTGGCCAGCCGCTTCCGCCTGTTCTTGACGGCTATTAACTTGGCGGAATACAAACTGAACCACATAGTTCTTGCCTGTTGCATATTGCACAACTTTTTAAAACGACACAACAGCAACTACGTGGTGCCCGTTGGCCCAGATGTGGAGGGCCCTCCAAATGCTGACCTCACAGCCCTTCAAGCGGCACGTCCAGGCTTGCCCCCTCTAAATGCCCGCGCGGTCCGCGAGCAATATATGGACTACTTTGTGGGTAGGGGGGCCATTGCTCAGCCTGACGATGTGTGAGAGGCATTTTTTAATAAATCAGTTTTTTAAACCAACCTAGGATTTCTTGTCATTTCCGTATTATTGCTTATTTGACCTTGAAATTTTAGCTTCGACAGTGGGAATGCACTTTCTGGGCAAAAGAATGTAACAGTCTCTTCTTCCCAAAAAGAATCTTCTCATGTTGTGTGTTTGATACCTAATCTTTGGTCTAGAGAAGGTTTCTAGTGCATAACTGACACCCAAAATACTCCTTGTCATCACCATGACAGAAATGTGTGTATTACCCAAAATGGTGTGCTACGTGTTTTCCAACAAATCACTGTGGGTGTCATTTACATAAGTCAAATCCACTATGCTCTACAAGTGCAGTGCAAAAGTGCCCTGGAAAAGAAACTTGCAGTGCAAACTGGACTTGCCTTTAGTAAATAACACCCATTGCCCCCCAAATCCTTTACATTTGACATACATAATGCTTTTTTGTTTTTGAAATAAGGAAGCCACACATTTAGAAAATCAAAAAAGTTTACTTGCAACACATTCCCAAGTGCGTTTACAAACTTCTTGCCAAAATTGACAAGATCTGGTTTATTGACAACATTGTTTACAAACATTCCGCATTTGGTAAAACCAGGCATGGAGCAAAACAGAACATAGGAACTCGGAAAGATCAACTTTATAAAGTGAAGACAAGATCAGACATGACTATATGTTCAAAGTGTGTTTGATCTTGCCTTCATCACATGGGGGGTCACCCCTGGAAACTGGAAATTTAGAACATGCACACAATTTGGTTATGAAAATGGTCATTCGATGGTAAAACACATGCCTAGAATCTTCAAAAGTGCCATTTTCCATCATGGGGATGAATGGACGTTTTTTGGGGGTGCAACCCCTTCACCACAAACACTTTAGTAGATCGTAAAGTGGTTGCACCCCCAAAAAAACGTTGTCATTCATCCACCATGATGGGAGCTAGCACATGTGGACACAATGTGTGCATGTTCCAAATTTCACACAGTTCTTAAGTTGAAAATGTGTTCAGAAGCAGCCACAAATGTGTGTTAATTACTTGGTGCGTTTTCATATTTTTCCTAAAACATCAATGATGTTCTTCAATTTTTGTTGAACATCATTGATGTTTTGCTTTATGTCATCTAGATCTCTATTGCAGACCATTATCTCCCCGATGAGTACGTGGGCACTCTCTGTGGTAAAGTGCGATTCTTCTTCCACAACATCCACGTCACCTAAAAACAACCAAAAAAAAAAAATGTCTTGGAAAGGAGGCAGGCATACATTGATTAGCTTACCAGTAGCTGTGTTCTCCCACACTCACCTGTTGTGGTGACAAGTTCTCCAATTTCTATGATCTCTCCTTCCTCCTCCTCCTCCTCTGCTTCTGGTCTTTCCCCTTCTTTGGGAGGTGTTGGTTTGGTAGTTTCCTCAGACGTCACGAGTTTGCGCTCCCCTATGAGAAGGTACAAAAGGAAGATTTAGCAACACAATCTATTGAGGGCAGAAATAGGAAATGTCAAACATTGCTTGAAAGTGAGGGACAATATTTTTGTTGGGCCAGTTACAAATGAAAACAACATGAATGTAGTCACTTTTTAAAGGTGCTTAACTTAGTAGCTTTTTGGTAGAAGTTTGTCTGATGGAGACCCCCCCTCTAGTATCCACTGTAGCACATGTGTAGAAAAGCATAAGAAAAAGTAGGTTTGGGTGTCCCAGCACTAGTGCTCTAGAGTCCAGATGGGTAATCAGCTACTGGGTGACCTCTCCTTTACATCGAATAAATTGGCTTTACATTCTTGATGACATTTCTAGTGAGAACAAACTTCATTTCCCCCCCCAAAAAAAAGCAAACCTCGTATTATAAGTGGCCGAACGATCGAGGTTGAGTACGATCGAATGGACACACACGAACATGACAGTGGCAGAAAGATCGAGGTTGAGTACAATCGAATGCACAGACGAACATGAAAGTTGCCATTTTCTAATGCACAACTTTTTAAAAATCCAAACACATGGAGCAGTATGCAAGCAAGAAATCCAACACAAAACACAACTACTTACTTTTTTGAAGAACTCGCTTGATCTTTCTGTACTGATCGGGTTCCCTCAGTTTCAGGTCTGACCAGCGTTTCCTCAGTTGCTCCTTGGATCGTTGTACACCAAAATGATTGTACAGCCTCCTCACAACTTTAGACATGATCTTGGCCTTGCGGACATTGGGGTTGAGGTAAGGCCCATACTTCCCATCATAGTCGCTCCTCTTTAATATGTCCACCATCTCCAACATTTCTCCAAATGACATATTGGAGGCCTTGAATTTCTGGCTCCGGGATCGGGACGTTTCTGCCTCCGGCCTTTCCTCGTCCTCCTCCTCGTTGCTGCAATATTTGGGGCGCACCTGCTGTGTCCCCGCCATGTGCTCTCCCCACTGCGCCGTAAAGAGAAGGGGTGGGGAATAGACGAGAAAGATCGTCAGGGGCGGGCGGAGTTTGACGCATGCGCACTGTATATAAAACGTCACACACCTTTGTCGTAGCCATGATCTGTGAGACGAGGGGAGAGAAAGCTCACGTTGGTACATAACTAGCCTAGACTGATTAGACCTTGAGGCTTCTTTATGGAGAAGAATAGGAGAGTTTTGCCTGACATTATTTATAGTGTTTTGTGTGGTGTTGTGTCTTGCAGAGATTATGGACGGCTTCAACCATGTGAGTTTTCTCCCCCTCTTCATTGATAAATATAGGGAAATGCCCCTATTATGGCAGGCAAAACACCGACACTATAGCAACAGACCAAAGAGGTACGCAGCCATGCTGAAACTTGTGGCATTTGCAAAGCCAAGGTTCCCCACGGCAACCGTGGAGAGCTTAAAAATAAAAATTGCCAACCTGAGGAGTACCTATTTCCGGGAGCGCAATAAGGTCCTGAAGTCCCAAACATCTGGAGCTGGAGCAGCAGACGTCTATGTCCCCACGCTCTGGTACTATGACAGGCTCCATTTTCTCAAAGACCAGGCTAATGTCAGGAAGTCACTCTCGACTCTTCCTTGCACGCGTCCTTCCATGCACGCCACCCCTGATGAGGCTTCCGAGGAGCAACCTGGGCCTTCCAGTCTGGAAGATGTGGAGGAGCCCAGCTTGAGCCAGGTATAGTAGTTTTGTACCCATTTTTGTTAAAAAGGAATGATGTTCACTTAATTCAGGATCCCCAATTGCTTAGTTCCTAACATGTTTGACATATCAACTGACAGTAGTGTTGGAGACAGTTGGGGCCAGAATCTAAACTGCAGGGCTGAGAATTGTATGGTTTTCTATTTGTAAACATTTTGCAACAGTCACTAGATGAGAATTGTGTGTGTTTGATGAACAAATAACTGAAACTATGTCACTTTTTCATAGACAGGAAGACCTCAGCCAGGAGGTGGCTGTGGAATGTGGCAGTCAGGGGGAGGCAGGGGTTAGTGGCAGCCAACAGGGGGGTAGGCGTAGGAGCCTGACTGTCTCCCAAGTCCCTCCCCTCCGCCTTCCCTACAGAAGGGCGAGAAGGATGGGGGAGGTGGGAGAGTCAGCGCTCAAGCTGATCCGAGATGCTTCAGCCTCCCTATATGCCACACCCACCTACGAAGAGGCCTTTGCCTCCTTGGTTGCCAATAAAATGATGGGTATGGAGGCGGGGCAACGCAGCATGTGTGAGGATGTCATCCTCAAGGTCCTAAATGAGGGGATGGCTGGGGGGATGACTCCCCTCTCACATGTTTGCGATAGTCACCTTGCTCCGCCTCCTCCTCCTCCTTCTGCCACCCCACCAGCACCACAGCGTGGAAGGAAGCGTACAAGGAAGACCTGAGAGTGACGACCTGGATTCAGTCTGGTCTGAGAGAAGATGGAGCCTCTCGTAGGACCAGAGCCTGGGGACCTAGATGGCATCTGCTGCAGTTCCGGATGTTTTGGACTTCAGGACCAGATAGCACTCCCTTATTATTTAGATAGGTACTCCTCAGGCCCCCAATTTTAGAAGCTTCAAAAAGGATTGTTGCCGTGGGGGTCCAAGGCTTTGCAAATTCCCCAAGTTTCTCCATCGCTGCGTTCCTCTTTGGTTTGTTGCTGAGACCTAAATAAAGGTATTTTTGATTTGAAATAATCATTGCCTATTGTGTTTTACTTTTCTACAATGACAGTTTAGTTGTGAGTAGGCAGGTACATTTCACTAATCATAAAGTATAATTAACAAGGGGCACCAACAACAAACAAACTCCTAGTAAATTTAAGCAACAAATAGAAATGTGAATAATGTTGTTTTGCTACGTTGAGACCCGTAACCCCCCTAAAAAAAAAAAAAAAAACATCTCCTTAAAATATGTCTTCCAACAAAAAAAAAAAACAATGATAAATCATCCAAAAAATATAACAAAGATTCTTTTACGATCTGAGTAAAAATAAACATGTAGTGTAGAAATCCTGAAAAGTAATAAAGAACTAAGTTTGGGAGAAGTGCGGGTGACTAGGAGCAGCTAAAACATGTCATTCTTCTTGCATTGTAAAGAAAAAGAGAATGCGCTGCATTAAAGACATTTTAACATTGCAGCGTGACGAATGTGCTGTGTCGATTAGGAAAGGTAGTTTTACCTGACCGAGCGCTTCCGTCACAGAATTTCTTCTGAGCATGCGTAGCACTTTGTCCGTCGGACTACCATACACACGATCGGATTTGGTGTGATCGGACCTTGTTGTCGAAAAATCTATCCAGCAGGAGATAGGACTTTGTCCGTCGGACAATCCGACGGACACTGTCCGATGGTGCCTACACACGGTCGGATTTTTCGACAACATTGTCCGATAGGACAGAATCCATGCGAAAATCCGACCGTGTGTATGGGGCTTAAGTCCTGCCCTGTCAGTGCCCATCAGTGCCGTCTTATCAGTGCCCATCAGTGTCGCCTTATCTGTGCCCATCATTGCAGCCCATCAGTGCAGCCCATCAGTGCTCATCAGTGCAGCCTCATCAGCAAGTATCAATGAAGGAGAAAAATTACCCGTTTGCAAAATGTTATCACAAACTAAGAAACATGTTTTTTTTTTAATATTTTTTTTTGTTTGTTTAGCATATTAGTGGTGACTAAATACCACCAAAAGAAAGCTCTATTTGTGAGAAAAAAATTCTAAAAATGTCTTTTGAATACAGTATAGCATGACCGAGCAATTGTCATTCAAAGTGTGACAGCGCTGAAAGATGAAAATTGGTCTGGGCAGGAGGGGCGGTTTAAGTGCCCAGTAACTAAGAGGTTAATTTCTATTTTAACCCGAAAGGGTTGTTTTACAAGGTGGGGATTAACATAAACTTAAAGCATATAAAAATCCAAAACAGTGTGTGCTGTAGTAAGGAAAGTGAGAAGGTTATAAGAATCTGCAAACATACCATTTTCTTTGCAGTTCTGCTCCTCCTTCGCTGTTTTCACCTGCGCCTCGATATCTTTGAAAATCACCTTGTACTGATCCTCTACAGGCATATCTGTTTTGAATTCTATCTCCACAATCACTTCATGATTTACAATAATGCTGCCATTCCTGCCACAGATAAAGAATGTATGAAAAGACTAACAACTTATGCCCCGTACACACAAGCGGAAATTCCGCCAGCAAAAATCCGATGAGAGCTTTTGGTCCGAAAATGCGACTGTGTGTATTCTCCATCGGACTTTTGCTGGCGGAATTCCAGCCAGCAAAAGATTGAGAGCAGGTTCTCAATTTTTCGGTCGGAAACAGTTCAGATTGGAAATTCCGATCGTCTGTACCAATTCCGACACGCAAAATTCCTACGCATGTTCGGAAACAATTTGGCGCATGTTCGGTAGCATTGAACTTAATTTTCTCGGCTCGTTGTAGTGTTGTACGTCCCCGCGTTCTTGGCGGTTGAAAGTTCAGCAAACTTTTGTGTGACCGTGTTTATGCAAGAAATTACGCTTGTGGCATTCTCCCTGACGACCAATGGGAAGACATTTATGAACGTGCACAAAAAGGATCACTTAACGTGGCAATCCAGGAAAACTCCTACAAAATTGCAACCACGTGGTATAGAACCCCTACAGGTCTGCACAAATTTACCCCTTCAATACCTAACACTTGCTGGAGATGCGGGGAAGCGGAGGGCTCTATGATCTACATTTGGCGGCAGTGTGCGCCCATCCAACATTTCTGGAGAGACGTACATGCTCTAACCACCCCCATCACCTCTTACAAACTAAATTATAGCCCTGCACAGTATTTCTTACACCACACGTCCATACCCAAAAAGGATTATCACAAATCACTAGCCATGCACATGGTCAATGCTGCTAGACTCTGTATCCCGGTTCATTGGCGATCCACAGTGATACCATCCATTCGGGAGTGGCTGGTTAGGATCTCCAAAATTGAAGAGATGGAAGAATTGATTTACATTTCCCAAAAACGCATACAAAAATTTGCAACTACCTGGGCATGTTGGGTACATTTTAAGTCTACTAAGGACTATAACTCATACTTTCCATTGGTCGCCGCGGTTGCCTAGACTCTCCTACAGGGAGGGGTCCGATGTTTGTTTCGGGTGGAACTTGGGTCGGAGGGTGACTCTTACATCCTACTCCCTTTCCCTACACCCCATCCCTCAATTTTCCCTTTCTCATATCCACCCCCGCAACTCACCCTCCCCTTCCCTTTTTTTTAACTTTCCCTTTCATCTTTATTAACCAAAACTACATAGCAGAGAGCGAGTTGGCCAACACCAGTATTTCCACTGTCAGACCTGGTGCTAATGGTCTAAGTGGATTGATCTCCATTAGTTATGTCAGTTGGCATAGGTCTCTCCTAGTTACTATTTATACAAGAGTTATAAAGCTGTTAATGTTATTGTCATGAACCTTGGAATACTGGATTGTCATGAACCTTGGAATACTGTCTTAAGGCTAACCCCCTCCAGACGGCTCTGTGGTCTGGAAGGAATGCATTGTTCTGTGTTTGACCATTTATTTATGTACTTTAATTACCCCCTGGGACTTCTCTGTGTCATTACACATATCAGTCCTCCTATTCAAGCTATCGGACCAATCCCTGCTGACCCTGTTTCAAGTCCTCATTTGCATGGCCAAGAGGACCTAATTGAGGACTAAAGTGTACTTTACAATTGACCAATAGGAAAGTGGTTGTTGGGGTGGGGTGTTCAAACTGTTATGTATAAAAGTGTGTTGTGTGCATCCAATAAAGGTGAGATTCCTGTTTGAACTTACATACAGCCTGCCTGGTGTTTGTTCTGAGCTATTACAACTGGATTCGAACAGCACATAGCTGTAGTTCGAATGCCGGAGCATCGGATGACCAAACCATCAGATGTTGCCATCTGCAATCTGATTCCATAGTCGCAGAGGAGTGTTGGGAGAGTGGAACCGAGCGAGCAGGGGCTTGTTACAGTTATGAATGTAAGTTGTTGTTCTCAGGTTCTTAGGTCATAACCTTAGAGCCATTAATAATAAGTACTGTTTTGAAGCTCTACTGTATTGAATATAATACCCCTAATTGTGATGCTGAATATTTTGGCTTGTAAACACAACAAATTTTTCTTCAATAAAAACTTTTTTGGGAAAAAAAAAAAAAAAGAATATATGATATTGCTGGGTACTGACAATATTTTAACCAATTTTTTATTTTGGCTTTCGTAATGGCCAAGTGGCCAAGTATGATGGTGGCCACACGAGCTTAAATTGTATTATCTGTTCAAATCTGCTCACGATTGAAGAGCTATAACTTCCCTTCCAATTACCCCGGGGTTACCCAGGTTGGCAAAGGTCCAAACTGCAAACCTTAAAGTTTCAACTGAATACATTTTGGAGACCTCTGCCATTTTAAAGCAGAGAAGGACCACAAAAAAATAAAAGAAATCCTCATTGAAAAGAAAATGGAGCCCTTCAATATTAAATAAAATGATGCGACTACACCATTCTCTATAATTGTGAAGTACACTTCCCGAAGACTCACAACAGGATTAGTGAAAATATTGTAAAAGCTGCAGGTTAAAATTGATGGTGAGGGAGGCCACACAAGGCATCAATCAGGCGCTATTGTATACAGTGGTGCTGACAGGGAACATGCTTACAGGAGGAGTGAGAATAGTGAGCAGAAAGATGACCTAAATAATATGCTAATGTTCCTTTATTATCCAATCAGAAGGTTGGAGGTGTGTTGCTGTGCTGCCTGGCAGGGGTGCCTGAAAAGAACATTCATGTGTATTTAACTGCTTAACTGCTTTATTAAAGCAATATTAAAGCCTTAGCTTATTTTTTAAATACATTTTTCATACATTCACATGCTACACAGTGTGAATGCAGCCGAAAAAGGGTGCTGAGAAAAGATAAAGGTAAATCTGCTGTAAAATTTGGGGATGAATAACATAACAGTGACTGTAGCTACAGAGATGAGTGAAGGCTTTTTTCAAAGTTTATTTGCGGTTTAAGAATATGAAAATTTCTGTATTTCAAAAGCCTGACCACAACTAAAAATCCCTGCTGTTGATAAACTTACTTGATTTCTATAATGTTGACATCTTTGTATCCAGGGACGCTGGAATAGACCGAACTCATCTGCATGGAGAGACAAGATAATTAATTATATGTCATGTTGGTCCTAAGATAAATTACTGTATGTCTCTGTCCTATAATAAAAAGTTTCAATCACTCACTTCTGTTTTAAACTGAGCCTCAAAACCCTTATATTCTTCTGTTGTGTTGTCGTTCAGTTCCTCTGTATACACTTGGTTGGTAAATCTTACCCCAACAGACACAGAGGCGTCAACAGACTTGACTACGGGACAGAAAAAGTTAGAACAAATGTTATGGAATTGTTACAGCTGTACAGTCTATGCTTAACCACTTCAATACTGGGCACTTTTACCCCCTTCCTGCCCAGGCCAATTTTCAGCTTTTAGCGCTGTTACATGACAATTGCGTGGCCATGCAACACTGTATCCATTGGAAAATTTGTATTAATTTGTTTCACACAAATTGAGCTTCTTTTGGTGCTATTTAATCACCACTGGGTTTTTTTTATTTTGTGCTAAATAAACAAAAAATGACAGATAAAAAATCCTACTTTTCTCAGGGGGGAAATAACTCAAATCAGTTTTTATAATTTAGTCTGTAGGAAAGTAAAAAAAAAAATCCACAAACTATGGTTTATATATATATCTGAAAAACGATCAGTCCTGATTTACTGATGGCCTAATTTCTTGAGGCCCAAAAATGCCAGGACAGTATAAATACCCCCAATTGACCCCTTTTGGAAAGTAGACAGTCCAAGGTATTTAGTAGAGTTGGGCGAATGGTTCGGCCCAAGCAAGCCGAACATTGCCTGTTTGTCCCGTTCCGGGAACACCCGAATTTGCAGGCTGTTCACCCCACCAAATGCCCTGCAATGCATTGCGTGCTGCACAGTGCATTCTTCGCCCTGATTGGGGAAAGCTTTCCCCAATCATGGTGCAGTAAAAACTGGTTGTTAAGGAGTGGGGCTGGGAAGCTGGTTGGGGCGTCCTTAACAACCGATGAGTCATCAGCTGCCAATAGGCTTCCACGCTGACAACTAAATAAAAAAAATATTTGGTGGCAAAAAAATTATGAAAACAATACAGCGTAGTTCCCCCCCCCCCCCTTTGGGTCTGATATGGATTTTAAGGGGAACCACACACCATGATTTAAAAAATTATGGCGTGCGGTCCCCCCCAAAGTCCATACCAGACCCTTATCTGGGCATGCAGCCTGGACGAGTGAGCCCCCCCTCCAGAACAATATCAGGCCACATGCCCTCAACATGGACCTTATCCACATGTTTGTGGGGGGTGGTGGTTGTGGGGGTCTGCGAGCAGGAGACTTATCGGAATTTGGAAGCCAGTTTTAAGAAAGGGGCCCCCAGATCCCGCTCCCCCATGTAAATAAATATGGATAATGAAAACACAGAGACAGTTTTTGACAATTCCTTTATTAAAAAATAAACAAAACAGTGTCCATGTAAATCCATCGCCAGTCTTGCCATCCGCCGCATCTAAAAAAGAAAAAACAAACGTTCTGCACTCATAGATGGCTGACCACCTAATGCCTCCTCTACCCCCTTGTGACGTCACCGACCCAGCATGCACCAGTCTGTGACATCACAAGGGGGGCGGGGCCACCAGGTGACATTGCCCTTACCCATATAAGAACTGTCAAATGGCAGAGGAGGCATTAGGCAGTCGGCCGTCAATGAGTGCAGCTACGGCAGACCGCATGATTGACGCAGGGGGGGCAAAGCCCCCCTGTCCCAAAGCACCCACCATGTTGAGGGCATATGGCCTGGTATGGATCAGGAGCGGGGGAGAGCTCACTCGTCCCCTCTTTTCTGACTTGCCAGGCTGCATGCTCGGATAAGGGTCTGGTATGGATTTTGATGGGGACCCCACTCCATTTTTTTTATTTTGGCAAGGGGTTCCCCTTAAATTCCGCATCAGACCCCAACGACTGTCTACTTTCCATGAATATTCATTTTTTTTTTAAATAGCCAGGTGCCAGCAATTGCAACCGCGAGTCAATTTAAATGTGATTTGACTATTTTTTTTTTTTCTTTGGAAATATAATTTTTGTTGCAGCAGGTTCTATACATGCTACAGATGCGCCACATTACAGGTAGACTAAGGGGACACCCCAGGCACTATATTTAAAGAAATTATACATTTTTATTTTTGCATTGCTCTTGTTTTAGAAAAATTAAAAAAATAAATAAATACGCTCTCTGAAGACGAATCCTCGAAACGCGTCAGAGCGCAAGCCACGCTATTATTGACTGAACAGCTGTGACATCTTGGGTATCCCTTATCTGTCGGCACTGTAGCGGCGTCGGACGGTGGTGAGATAAAGCCCTAACAGCTCTGTTCCTGAAGCAGTTATTTGTGACATGCTTGTTTGAATCTTTGTTTTTGTAAGTGCAATCTGTAGGGGGGCTTGAGATTTTATTTAATAAAGGGTTTTACACTATGTTGGCTGTTTGTTCCTCTATGGTGATGCCCCCCTGCTGTTGAGATCGAAGGACTGCTGATACGGCTTGGATGCGTGCAGTGACATCTGTTTTAAAAGGCTATCTTTTATCTGAGCTCTGGTAAGCATCCATTCCTTAGGGTGAGCACAGGGTGCCATCAGGTGTTGGGATTAGGACCTGTCCTGCTGTGATTATCTCCGTGCCTGTGGTTGATTCACTTTCCTTTTCACACTCCTCTGCGGTTTTGCTGCTGCAACTGTATGGAATTAAATGGACTGTCATGGCTTTTGAAGATAGATTTCATTGGACTAAGCCATAGGGCTATTTATTAGTTCTTCCATCCTGTGACTATTGCAGCTATTTCTTCCTCATAATGGGTCAGATGAGTGCTAATGAACTGTAGCAATACCCTCCTGACACCCTTTATAATTATATTTATATTTATATCCTCTGCCTGATTGTTGCTGACTATATTCTAATGCAATAACATTTTATTACCCTTTGCCTTTTTGCGTAAATATTTATATTTTATTTTAGATATTTATATTTATATCTTTTTTTATTTATTTATTTCTCTATCTCTGGGCGCTGTTTTTATTCAGTTTATTTTAAACCGAATACTGTGTATCTCTATTATCTGTTACCTTTCAGGTGTAGAATAGCAGCCTATCCCCATTACTCCTTATTTTTACCCCTTTTTTATTTTTTTATCTGCTATCTCCTTTCCCGTGAGCGCTGGGTTCAGAATTAATTTTTATTATTTCTGATTTTTGAACATAATAGCATGCAATGCCAAGCCGCTGCTAACAAACCAAACAGAATATTGGCATGCATTAAAAAAGTGATTAACTCCAGAGATAAAATGACAATTCTCCCGCTCTACAAGACTCTGGTCCGGCCGCACCTGGAGTATGCTGTCCAGTTCTGGTCACCAGTCCTCAGGAAGGATGTACTGGAAATGGAGCGAGTACAAAGAAGGGTAACAAAGCTAATAAAGGGTCTGGAGGATATTAGTTTTGAGGAAAGGTTGCGAGCACTGAACTTATTCTTTCTGGAGAAGAGATGCTTGAGAGGGGAAATGATTTCAATGTACAAATACCGTGGTGACCCCACAATAGGGATAACATTTTCCCACCAAAGGGAATTTAATAAGACACGCGGCCTTTTACTAGAATTAGAAGAAAAGCTGTTTTACCTTAAACTACATAGAGGGTTCTTTGCTGTAAGAGTGGCAAGGATGTGGAATTCCCTTCCACAGGCGGTGGTCTCAGCGAGGGGCATCGATAGTTTAAAAAAACTATTAGATAAGCACCTGAACGACCACAACATACAGGGATATACAATGTAATACTGGCATATAATCACACACATAGGTTGGACTTGATGGACTTGTGTCTTTTTTCAACCTCACCTACTATGTAACTATGTAACTATGACTCAACCTGCTGAAACTCCTCCCCTCGGCACCTCAGAAGGCAGGCTCTGTGAAATGTGTGACACAGCAGTGCCACCCACAGGACATAGTGACAACGTGTCACAGAATTTAAGGAAGGAAATGTGTGGAGATCTTTACAAAGTGGGCTACAATGTGGAAATACAGAAATAAACGATTTTACATTTTGCCCAGAGGTAAGTAACATTCAGACACTCACCAGACGGAGCTCTATCTAAGGTGTTCTCACAGTAAGCCCCGTAGAACATATCGTCACAAATACACTTGATTCCGTCATAGGAAGCTCCATTCTTGCAGGCTGTGGAAGAGAATTTAAAAGTCAGAAAAGGCAAATAAATTAACAATCATCATACCATTTTTTTAACTTAAAGCTGAACTCCGGGAAAAGGGGCAAATATACAAATACAATGCATGTATTGGAGCCAAAAGGAGTTATATTTCTGTTCATCCAGCCCTAAGAGTTAGATAGCTCTGTTACAAAGCATATCTCTGTCTAGCAGGAGAGTAGAGACCTGTTTTTTTTGGTCGCTGCTGCAGTTAAAGCGTTGTTAAACCTGAACCCAAAAATGTAATATATTGCAGCTTACCAATCATTAGATGTGGTGGCTGTGATTAGACACAACAGATGCTGATCAGCAGGTGCCGGCCAATGGAAGACTGCCCGGACACAGGCCAATCATCCGCAAGACACACAGGACAGGGCTCTGTCTATGTAAACAAGGCAGAGTTCTGTCCTGTCAGCGGGGAAACAATTATTTTCTGCAAAGCAGGGAATAAAATCCATTGTTTCGTTTCCCTTAGTAAAAGCAGCACACAGTTCACATAGAAAAACTGGCTAGGCACACATGTAACCCTTCGATTGCGGTAGCAGTTTAACCCCTTCCCAGCCAGAGTCATTAGTACAGTGACAGTGCATATTTTTAGCACTGATCACTGTATTAGTGTCCCACAAGTGTCAAAAGTGTCAGTAATGCCCTGTACACACCGTCAGAATTTCCGATGGAAAAACGGGAGCTTTTCATCGTATATTCCGACCGTGTGTATGCATCATCAGACTTTTTCTGTCGAAAATTCCGACGGCCTTAGATAGAGAACATGTTCTATATTTTTCTGATGAAAAAAATTACTATGGGAAAATCCGCTTGTCTGTATGCTGTTCCGACGCACAAAAAATGACGCAGGCTCGGAATCAAGTCGACGCATGCTCGAAAGCATTGAACTTAATTTTTCTCGGCTCGTCGTAGTGTTGTACGTCACTGCGTTCTTGACGGTCGGAATTTGGTGTGACCGTGTGTATGCAAGACAGCTTGAGTGGGATTCCATCCGAAAAACCTTCTTCCGATGGGGAAAACCAGTCGTATGTACAGGGCATTAGTGTCAGAATGTCCGCCGCAATATTGCAGTCTCGCTATAAGTCGCTGACCCCCACCATTACTAGTAAAAAATAAAAATAAAAAATTCAGTATATATTCCAGAGTGTGTCGACGCTATAACTTTTGCACAAACCAATTAATATACACTTATTGGGATTTTTTTTTTAAACAAAAATATGTAGCAGAATACATATTGGCCTAAATTTATGAAGAAATTAGATTTTTTTTTTTTTTTTTACATTTTTTTATTGGATGTGTTTTATAGCAGAAAGTAAAACATATATATATATATATATATATATATATATATATATATATATATATATATATATATTTTTTTTTTTTTATTATTGCTTTTTTGTTGTTGTTTGTAGCGCAAAAAAAAAGAAAAAAAAAAACCCAGTGGTGATCAAATACCACCAAAAGAAAGCTCTATTTGTGGGATAAAAAGGACATTGATTTCAGTTGTTTAGTGTACAGCGTTGCATGACCGCGCAATTGTCAGTTATGCCCCGTACATACGGTCGGATTTTCCGATGGAAAATGTTCCATGGGAGCTTTTTGTCGGAAATTCCGACCGTGTGTAGGCTCCATCGGACATTTTCCATCGGAATTTCTGTCACACAAAATTTGAGATCTGGATCTTGTTGTGGAAATTATATTGTATAAAATGTATGTGGACATTTTATTCTAGGATGTGTGTTTTTATAGATTGTCATCTGTCTCCCTGTGTCTGATTTAATCATGTGCACTTCCTTTTGTGAGTGCCCTACCCTTTTACTCCATGTCACTTCCTGTGATGTCATTTTGTATTGTGGGAGTGCCTGGCTGTTGGAGGCAGGCACTTCCTGTTTGTGAAAGCTTTTGTGATAATAAACGGCCATGCTGGCGAGTGTGGCCAAGGGTGGCTGACTGACCAGGCAAAGATGAGGCTGTAAGAATACTTGCTGTTGATGGCTGTTTACTGGGGAATGGGAAACCAGGGGCTTAGATGGGAAGCAGCTGGGCTGGAAAAGTGATGTATGGGATGCTTGGCTGGTGATGTATGGATGCTGATGCTGAGAGGATGACGTGAAGCTGCTGGTAATGTCTGTTTTTGGGAGCTGGA
>CM053029.1:65779195-65844327 GCA_028564925.1 Lithobates sylvaticus
GATGAGCATGTAGTGGGTGAAAGGAGATAGGAGTGTAACTAAATATTTGTGTCTATAATCAGAAGCGTTTCAATTTGTGAAGTACCTTTTAAACCATGTAATGTGTTGTATGGAAGGAATAGGTAGCAGAGTACAGTTATTAAGTGAGGACATCAGTAGGAGGAGCCTGAGTTATGTGAGGGGGTGCTCTGCTCGTCACGTATATCCCTAGGTGTGTAAAACAGAGGAATACATGTGGAGTTTGGCCATAAGTAGTCGGTCATAGTGGTGTCTATTAGACGTATTGTAGAGAGACAAGATGAAGAGCGTTTGTGTAAAGGAATATACAGCTATATATCAACATAATATAAAACAAAACAAAACACGGTCTCTAAATAATAAGGACCTTAGTGTTAATAGCAGGCAATACGTATATTATTGTTTGCCAAATTACCTTTTGCAGTAGTCGAGAGGAGGTGGAGCTCTTGGAGAACGGGAGAAATCATAAGGTCCTGTAGTGTAGTGGGAATTAACCTGTATTGCGGTAGGGAAAAACTTATGGTGTAGGATGTACCCGGTCTGAGGGCATAGCAGAAGTGATGGGGGAGTGTTATATTCTTAATATTCAAAATTTAATTTGGTTTAAAAAATAATCTCTGCAGAGTTCCCCCTTAATTAGTGTGAATGGGTTTTTGCTTTTAATAGGTTTCAGATGTGATATTCAGCTGGGTTTGAGTTTTAAAAGCTGTTTTAGATGTGTTATGGACATTATAATATTATATGTATATTCTTGAAAGTTTGTATTAGGAATTGAGGTTTTGTATGTTACTTTCAAAGTGAGAGGCTGATTACCCTCCCCCATTTCTGTAGATAGGATTTCAATATGGAATTCTCCAGCCATTTCCTGTTTTATGAAAGAACTGTGTTTAAAGTAAGAAGAGCTGGTGTGGCTGATGTATTCCAGATGCTGTGTGATGTGTTCACTCATGACACATTACACTGGTGGGCTGAGTTAAGAAGAAGGAAGGTGTGGTTATATTTCGGCGGGAATTTTAAGGATGGTCTGTTTCATAAAAGGGTTTGCAGGCTGATATTTCTTTCTCTTGGAACTTCCTGCTCTCAACACACACACAGCTCCCACCACATCTTAGAAGCACACACACATTCCTTCTGCACACAAAGGGTTAATCAGCCATTTTCCTTTTCATGAGCACGTGCTCTGCTCGGCTCTGCTCTGCTCATATACTAAGCATCACATTATTTTTGTATCTTGTACTATTTTTTGTAAGTATTTTTCTATTTTGGTGTGTACAATAAAACACACTTTTTGATTTATCGCTGACTCAGAAATATTTTAAGAAATTTGTCTCACAATAATCTTTTGAAAGCTTACACAGAATAAGCGAATATTAATATCACAGATATTAATAATATTTCATTGGCTAGCCAGACAGATTTTTTTGGAAGTTTTTTTTTTCCATTCTCTTACTTTGAACAGAGGGGTAATGATGAACAGAATTTTACTTTCGCAAGTATTGAAAAGAACTTAGAGACAATTATGATATCGATGATTGTGAAAGACCGGAGAATTTCAGTCATACAGAAGTAATTTAAGCGAGTCGAGCAAGAAAAGACGGGGAACGTTTTTTATGTGGTGAGTAGAAATTTACATATTTACTATGGAATTTGTAACTGTTTTAGCTGATAAAAGTACATGGGAATTTAAAGGTTTATCGAAACACATCTCTGATGATGTTTTATGGAAAGCCATGTATAGTCAATGTCTTCAAGCAAACGCTGACATTGACAAGGATAAATATTCATTAGTTAAAACAAAGAAAAAGTTACGTAATGTAATGAAGTTAGTAACAAGTTTTAATGAAATGCAAAATGTAACAGGAATTGCTCATACACAAAAGGATTTATTACTGACTGAAAAAGTTGAATTGGAACATAAAATGAATGCATTATTGCAATCGTTTAAAGAAAAAGAAAGTCGTATGGCTTTTTTGACTCAAGAAAGGATTAAACATGAGAACATTATAAGTCTACTTAGAAAACAATTATTGGACACTCAGGTTTTTGCACATGCTCAGTGTTCCACACATGTGACCAAGTCAGATGACTCAGGAATTGAATCAATTGTTAGTTTTTTTTCAGACAATGAAAGTGTGAAGTCAGTTGACTTCAGTCATACTAATATTAAACAGAAAGGTAAATTTTCATCACCATATGCTCAAAGAAAGGTTTATGGAAAAAAAGCAACTCTTAAATGTTTTGTTTGCAAACGAGAGGGCCACATAGCCAGGTTTTGTTTAAAGGATAATAATAATAATGATATGCAAAAGAAGTTGTGTTATCCGAAAACAATGCCAAGGACTTACGAAGTCTATTCTGTTAGAATGTGCAGTAATTTGAAGTATAGAGGTCAAAATAATCAAACCTATTTCCCTTTGAAGACCCAGACGCAAAGATTGCAAACAGAAAATAGTTCCTTAAAACAGGGCAGGTATCAATATGTAACATATAACACTGTGAAAAACATTGTTAGCAGTCCTTAAATGAACTGCATGGATAGTTTGGTTAATGTTGTTTGCTATGGATAAGGTCATGAGTTGAGCTTCAGAGATTTGGTTTTGACGTTTAGATTACTATTGAGGACTTTGATATATTTTTAATATTTTCAAGGATAATCCTCTGGGTTATTATTTTTATTTTCCCTTGTTATGATTATTGAACATTGAAAGGTTTAGTTCACCTGAAAAGAAAGAACAGCTTTGTACTCAATTAGTAGCTGAATACATTTCCAGCTGTGTACTCAATTAGCAATTGAATACATTTTGTTTAAAGACAACAGAGTAATTCTCTCTCTTAGTAATTTCCTTGCAAAGTATTATTGTTAAATAAAAAAAAAGTTTTAGCACATAAGAAAGATGATAGGGAATTGTTTGTAGGTAATAGTTACAGACACATTGAATTAGCAAAGGAAGCTGCTTTATTTGGAGAATTAGTGATTCCAATCTTCAATGGGTTCTATTGATGTTGTGAAGAAATAGATACACAGATTCCATCGCTTTCAGAAGAATAAAAAGGGAATAAATCACTTTTTTGTTTTTCATAGGTTGTTATGGAATTTATATTGGTTTATGAAAACTAAATTTCATATCATGACTTTTAGATTGGAATTTCGTGTCCTATTATACCACAGCACCTACAGATGGGATTCACTAATGATGATGCTTTAGTAACAGTTAGGATGTTGATTAATTATGTTTTTCCAGTTTTGGGTATAAAAGGAAACTGTTTCATTCATTATTAATGGGTGTAAAGTTCTGCTGTTACAAAGTATTCTTCTTTTAAAACTAATGATAGGAAGGAAAATGCTGTATGTGTTTCCCCATGAATTTTTTGTTCTTACATCAAAATAAGTCTATGCAAAATGGCTGCGGATGTTATGCAAAAATTGTCCCTTCATATATGTCTAGCTGAGAAAGGAGGTTAATTCAAGATAAAAATGTCCTTATGTTAGCTAAGAATATGTTTTTTTTTATTTTTTACAATGTTTTCTGATTGGGAGATTATTAAGAAATAATTTGTATATATACTGATATGTAGTATGTGTTTTAAAGGTAAAAAGAAATTTAGATTGTATACAGCCTACCCTTAGGAATTTTAGAATAAGCAACGCCCATCTTTTTAGGAAAGTTGGAGGGAAATGTAATTGCTCTTTCAAAATTGATGGCATTTTTTGTGGTACAAGAAATCCCAGAAAAACTTTCAAGCTAGGATGAATAGAAAAAGGTGGGGGCTGTAAGAGTAGAGGCTTGTAACATGAGAGGAGTCAGTTTTCTGCAGACATTCCAGGGAGACTCATTTTAGCCCATCCAAGACACATATACAATGTGAATTGTTGTTACATACAGATACATATCGGATTTAATCTTCATTTTAAGAATAATCTATTTTTGATATTCTGTAATTGATATTGTTTTTATAACATTTTGTTGTTTTATTATTAAACCAAAATGATCTTTTATACAAGATAAGCGGTCTATTTAGTTGACCAAGAACAGGAAAGGTTTATTTGGAACAAAAATAGATGTTGTTAGCATAGTCTAAGACAGAAATAAAAATGAGATGCTCTCATAGGCGGAGCTAAAGTTTTAGGGAGTGGAAAATAATTAGAAAGGTCAATTTGAGATTTTCTACCATCTCAGTTTAGTGAAAAATGTATATAAACAATATAAATGTGGAAATAACAAATTGTATATTCCGAGATAATGATGCTGCATTTATTTTTTCAGGAATGAATTATAAAAATCTAATCTGGAGGAATCATGGATTCCAAAAAGAAGAAGAGATGTCAGCGCAACAAAAGAAAAGTGTTTTTTTTTTCCATAAGTTTTTTATTGAGCAAAAGTAACAAACAATATTACATCGAATACAGAAGAGAGAAAAGAAGGGGAGGGAAACACAAAAAATAGGGGGAAAGTGCAATCAGGGCAATCCAGCAAATCGATACAGCATAAGAAAAGCGTAAACCATAGGCACATGGTTATATCCGGAACACATATGAACAGATATCGGAGAACATTAGGGCCTGAGCCTTTATTGTCTCGGTTTCAGTTCCGACTGCATGTTAACATCCTTACACAACTTGGTGTCTAGGGTATTGACATCCTAACATCGATTGGTGTCTAGGGTATTTGGGGAAATGTACCTATAGGATAGCAAGGCGGAGATAGGGGGGGGGGAATAAGGCTGACCAGTGTGGTAGGAGAAAAAGAGTACTAAGAAGTAAGGGGGGATGAACGAAGGGGAGGGGGGAAGGGAAGGTACGAGGGAGATATAAGGGGGAGGGAATGCTGGGATGGGAGGGGTAGGAAAGAGTGAGGGCGGGGGCAAGGGGAGTGACCTCTCATTCGGGTTTCCTCAGGGGGAGACTTCAGGTGGGGACGCGGGAGCAACCGTCTCCCTGGGGGATCTTTATCTAATCAGAGGGGACATGTCGTTTGTATTCAGGGGTTGTTTTAAAGTGTGACCAGCATGCCCAAGTGGTCGAGAATTTCTCCATTCTCTCTTGGGAAATGTGGATCAATTCTTCCATGTCGCAGATTCTCGAGATGGTCATAAGCCATTCCTTGATTGACGGTGATTGGACAGTGCGCCAGTGTCTGGGGATGCATAATCTGGCCGCATTGACCATATGCATGGCCAGGGATTTATAGTAGGCCTTTCTAGATAAGGACGTGTGATGCAGGAGGAACTGCGCTGGGGAGAAGTCTAAAGTGTAGGTGCTAATTGATGAGGTAAGTCTGTGGACCTCCTTCCAGAATGGTTGGATGTGCACGCAGCTCCACCATATATGCAACATGGTACCAACTTCTGCGTTACATCTCCAGCAGGTGTTGGGGACTGAGGGTGAGAATTTATGCAGGCGGGACGGGGTTCTGTACCACCTGGTCAGCACCTTGTATCCGTTCTCCTGGATGGCAACATTCAATGAACCCTTGTGTGCATATTCATGTACTCTAGACCATTCTAGGGGCGTCAGGGGGGTAGGGAAGTCTCTATTCCAGGAGGTTTGAGATGGGGAGGGGGCCAAGTCATTGGGTTCTACTAGAAGAGCGTAGATGAGGGATATAAGGTGTCGTTGGGGCGTCTTGCGATGGCATAAGGCTTCAAATGGGGTGAGCTGTCTCGTCCAGGTGTCTTGAGTAGGGTGTAAGGATAGGAAATGGCGTACTTGTCTGTAAGTCCAGAAGGGTAAGGTTAATGTATTAGATATGGTCCTGAGATATTCTAACGAGGCAGGTTTACCATCGATAAAAAACTGGGAGGCTAGAATGTCCTGGTAGGGCCATTCCTGTCTGAGGAAGTTAGGCGAGCTACCCGGGGGAAAATCGGGATTTCCTCTGAGTGTGGTCAGTGGGCCTGGAGTGGGAGCAAGGGTTTTTCCGGCCGACGATTTCCTGAATAATGTTAACGACGTGTAGATAAATGGATGCGGAGTCAGCTGTTGGGGCCAGTGTTTTGAGAGTAGCCATGGAAGGAGGTGAAGAGGGGTGGGCGAAAAGGCATTTTCAATGGATACCCAAACCTTTTCGGGGGCATGGATATTCCAGTCTGCAATCCTGGTAAGGTGGCAGGCAACGTAGTATTTATACAGGTCTGGAAGGGCTATGCCACCTCTGGACTTGGGCAGCGTGAGTCTGGTGTATTTGATTCTAGGAGGGGAGTCCTTCCATAGGAAAGTAGAGCAGGCCTTTCGATAGGAGGAGAAGAACCCTGGAGGGATGGCCAATGGGATGGTTTGTATTAGGTACAGTATCCGAGGTAGTATGATCATTTTAATCAGGGCGGCACGACCAAACCATGAGACATTGAGGGTCGACCATTCCTTGAGGTGGGCTTGGGTTGAGATTAGGGCAGGGTGAAAGTTGAGCGAGTAAAGGTCTGTGAGACGAGGTGGGATTCGAATTCCGAGATATGTAATGGCGGTCTTTTCCCATCGGAAAGGGAAGGATTCTTGGCAGTGGGCTGCTTCCTGGGAGGGGAGGGTTATGTTAAGGGCATGCGATTTTGAGTAGTTAATCTTAAGATTCGAAATTAAGCCGAAGGCTTCCAGGTCCTGTAGGAGAGAGGGGAGTGAGGTGCGTGGGGATGTTAGAGAGAGGAGAATATCATCCGCAAACGCGGCAACCTTGAATTCCCTATCCCTAACCAGCAGCCCCTTGATGTCTGGATTCTCCCTGAGCTTGTTTAGGAGGGGTTCTAAAGTGAGAATGTAGATCAGGGGGGAGAGGGGACAACCCTGGCGTGTGCCATTGCTGATGGGAAAGGCGTTTGACAGGTGGCCGTTTACCCTTACTGCTGCCGTGGGTCTGGAGTATAGGGCCATTATGGAGGTGAGCATGCGTTCTTCCAGACCCAGGCTTGCAAGAGCTGCCTGCATGTAGTCCCAGGCCACTCTGTCAAACGCCTTCTCCGCATCAAGAGAAAGTAGGAAACCCTGGGATTTGGTGAAAGTAAGCCAGTGGTGTAAATTGAGAGTACGGATGGTGTTGTCCCTGGCCTCCCTGCCCGGGACAAAACCCACCTGGTCGTTGGAAATAAGGCCGGGGATCAGGGGCATCAATCTGTTGGCGAGGATTTTGGCGTAGATTTTTATGTCAACGTTAAGTAGCGAGATCGGTCTATAGTTAGCCGCAAGGAGGGGATCCTTCCCCTCCTTGGGGATCACAGTGATGTGTGCTTCTAGTAATCTATTTGGTCGGTTTTGAGGGTTGGCCAGGGCGTTGAAGGTCTGTAGAAGTTTGGGGTTGAGGACGTCTGGAAAGGATTTATAGTACTGAAGGGTGAACCCGTCGGGGCCAGGACTTTTGCCTAGTTTCATTTGCTTCAGAGCGGATTCAAGTTCCAGAGCTGAGAATTGCCCTTCTAGAGAATGCGCCTGTTGTGGGGTTTGGGGCTGTATCGGGAGAGGAAATCTGTAATTAGCGCTTGGCGTGTCTCGCAGGAAGCACGCGGCGGTTGGCTAGGGTGAAGGTTGTATAGTCTAGAATAGAAATTTTCAAATTCCTTTGCAATGTCCTCACTTTTGGCTAGCATGGTACCCTTGGAGTCCCGTAGGGCATGTATATTGGATGATGGTTTGGTCGACTGAACTGACCTTGCCAGGAGTCGTCCACTCTTGTTCCCATGTTCATAAAATATCCTCTGGCCAAGAATGTAACGTCTCCTCGTGCGTTTGCCTAGTTCTTCTGCTAGGAGTGTACGGGTATGGATCAGTTCGTTTAAGGTGTTTTGTGCCTGTGTCTGTTTGTGGGACAGTTCTAGCGCACGCAGTGTCGTAAGGAGGGTGTTAATCCGTTCCTGGTGACATTTTTTGGCCTGTGAGGAAAGGACTAACAGCTCGCCTCGTATCACGCATTTATGCGCTTCCCAGAGGGAGATAGGTGAGACATCCGGGGTGGCATTCTCCTGGAAATATAATTCAATGCATGATCGAACGTGGTCTAGGGCGACTGGGTCTTTGAGAAGGGCGGGGTTGAAGCGCCAGATTTTAGATCTGGGGTATGTATCCGGAAAAGAGAGTGTGATTGTGATGGGGTGGTGGTCTGAGAGGAACATTGGTTCAATGGTAGATTGGTGTAGGGCCGGGAGGTCAGTCTGGGACAGGAAAAAGAAGTCAATTCTGGAGTATTTTTGATGAGGGGGTGAAAAGTAGGTATAGTCTTTGGTTGATGGATAGAGGGTGCGCCAGGCGTCGTGTAAAGTCAGGGTCTGGAGATGAGCTTTAATTTGGCGCAGGGCCTTATATGTGTGAGGGAGGATGAGCCCGTGGACGTATCCAGGAGTGGGTTCAGGGGAACATTGAAGTCACCACCCAGGAGGACCAGTCCACTCTTGAACGAGGTCAGGAGTGTGCAAATCTTGCGAAAGAAGGTGACTTGATGGTCATTGGGGCAGTAAATGTTTGCCAGCGTAACTGGTTTAGAGGCGTATGTACCCTTAATGAAGATAAATCTGCCTTCTGGGTCCGCTAGGGAGTCTGTTAGAAGGAAATTTGCGTGTCTTGAGATAGGGATCGATACACCCTTTGTTTTTGCGTCTGGATTCGTGGCGTGAAAAGCAGAGTGGTATACATGGTTAGAGAGCTTCGGGATGGCGTCCGACCAAAAGTGGGTCTCCTGGAGAAAGATAAAATGGGCTTTATGCTTGGTGAGGGAGGATAACACCTGGGATCTCTTCTCAGGGACATTCAAGCCCTTCACATTAAGTGATACACATTTCAATGTCAGAGGGCTGTTTGGAGGTAGAATTGGTCTGCATCGTGGGAGACTTGAGAGGGGACGGGGTAGACACCCTACTCTCGCGTGGGGTGGGTATTATGCAGAGGCTATGGATGGGGGTCACTCCCCTTTGGGCGACAAGTAGTTGGGACGAGGGTGGAGGAAGGAGGGGGGGGGGGAGTTAGAGGGGCGGGATGAGGGGGGGAGGGAGAAAAAAAAAAAAACAAGGGGAGAGGAAGAGAAATGTGTAGGAGAAAGGAAAAAAAGGATAAACCAGAGGTGGGTATAGTCTAACTAGCCACCTGGGGGAGTCAAGGAGAAATTCTGGTGTGTCAGCAAAGTCTCAGTGAGACCGCTGTGTGGGGGAAGTAAGGTGAACGGTGACCACAGCATGGCTGCGGACATGGGAGTCAAGCGGGTGATAGAAAAGGACCATCTGATGTGAGGACCGGTATGGTGTAGTAGGGAGCCTACCGTGCTTGGAGAGCAGGAAAGGTATAAACGTAAAACACACAATAACTATTCCTAGCATCCGAACTTTGCATGCCTAGGTGACAGAACCTGAGTCAATGTAGATAAACATTACTTTACAAATACAATGTGCAACTTTGATACAGTAAACATAGAGAGAATGTAGACTAGGACTACAGCTTGGAGTTGAGCAGGGTAGAGTGTTGGTCCCCCCTGGACCATCTAAAGGGTCCTTCCCGGGGATGGGGGCTTGGGAGTATGCGGGAAGGGGGGGGGGTGGGGGTGGGAAAGGAGGAAAGGGGGGGGGGGGGGGGGGGGGGGGGGGGGGGGGGGGGGGGGGGGGGGGAGGGGGGGGGGGGGAGGGGAGGGGGGGGGGGGGGGGGGAGGGAGGGGAGAGGGGGGGGAATGGGGTATTGGGAGCCCTTCACAGAGATTTGGTATGGGGGGGGGCATCCTGAATATAGCACTGATTCAGGTGCGGCAGGCCTAACATGCATGGTAGTGGGAATCAAGAGGACTCGTTCACGAGTCTATCTAGTCTCTCATAAAACAAAGCTTATGGTTTAGCAAAGGACATATCAGGGTAGATAGGTCTCTGGAGTGTAAGACAAAATTAAATCCAAATAAAAAAAAAATTAAAAAAAAAAAAAAAAAAAGGGGGGAGGATACATTGCCTGAGGAGGGATGATATTGGTATCAGTCAGTATGGGTCCCATGGGTGGGTTGCAGAGGTATTGATGAGGTGTTGAGGGTCCATCCATCTAGTGTCAGGAGAAGAGGGAAGAAAAAAAAAAAAAAAAGAAAAAAGAAAACAGAATTCACAAGGGGATTAAGTACCTGAGTTACCCCCGGGCAAATTGTGCCATTATCGTCTAGGCAGCTGAAAACAGAAGCCATCCCATGTCAGAAACGTCGGCGGAGTGTCCGTGTAAGGGCCCCAGTAAGATAAGGTAGACAAGCGGGGACTCCGGCAGGTAACGGAGGTGTGGGAGATCAATCATGGACCGGAGGTAGCTTGGAGGTAAGCAGCTTGCAAGTAAGTAGATCTCAGCAGACTGTCCAAAGCAGGGCTGGAGGCGCCAATCCTGGCGGTGATCAGGGCCCCCATCCATCAGGAACGTGACTCTGTAGTCGGGCCATCAGCTGGTTGTTACAGGGGGATGGTGTGATCATGGGTGGGAAACAAGTAATCCAGGGTCTAGGGAGACCAGTGCAGTTATGCGGGTGGCATGAGGGTCTGGGACGGTGCCTGGTCAACTCTCGGGGGGGCCATATGTCTAACGGGATCAGGAGTATCGAGGCAGGGACCATGCGGGTCGACCTGGGTCTCAGGGGAGGTAGGCGGTAGGGGGGACAGAGGGGCGGGGGTACTCACAAGCCATAGGCCACAGTCCATGGAGCGATCATTTAATCATCCAATGCTTCTCGTCTCATGTGTGGAGGCGAAGGGCTGTGTTGGTGCAGATCCCGGCGTGATGAGCGGGCGTTCGGGGACATCGGTCCTGGTCTGCGGCGGCGCGATCTCTGACGGGAAGCTTTCGGAGATGGGTTAAGAGACACAGGAAGCCAGGGTTCCGCCGGAAAGTAGAGAGCATACCATTCAGGGAGTTCGATGTTGGGCAGATCGAGTTGGTCACAAAATGCCTGGAGGTCCTCTGGCGTGCGGAGAAGGGCAGAACGCCCCCTCGCAGATGCAGATAGGCCAAAAGGAAATTTCCAGCGGTACTGGATATTTCTGGATCTTAGGGCATCTAGTAGTGGGCGCAATGCTCTTCTATTTTGGAGAGTAATTTGCGAAAGGTCTTGAAATAACTTCACTTCAGTCCCATTAAAGAAAATGCGCCCCTTTTCCCTAGGTTTGCGGAGGATTTCTTCTTTAAGGGGGAAGCTTACGATGCAGCAGATAATGTCTCTTGGGGGTTCATTGTCGCGTGGTGGGGGACGGAGAGCACGATGAGCCCTTTCCATGTCGATGGGGGAGTCGGCGGGGCGCTCGATAAGATCGTTGAAAATGGCGCCAAAAGTTTGTTGTATCGCGCCCGAATCAACACTCTCGGGGACCCCCCGCACCCTAATATTGTGTCTCCGCCCCCTGTTATCAAGGTCCTCTACGTGCCTATGTAGTTCAAATACCTGGGCAAGTTGAGAGTCGTAGGCCAATTGTACTTGGCGAATGGCCGCCGCGTGCGTTTGGGCGGTCTGCTCCACATTGTCGATGCGGTGAGCGACGGCCTGCATATCGACCTTCAGGTCCGCAATTGCTGCTGTCACAGTGTTCTTAATGTCCGATGCGACCTTTTCCAGGTCGAAGAGGCTGGGGGGAAGAGCCCCGCTGGGGCTAGGTGACGCCGCTCCCGGCATGAGGGCGGATGGCGATCTGTCAGGCAAGGCCGCGGTTTGGGCCTGTAATGGCGCGGATGCTTGTAGTTTTTTGGGACCGGAAAATGTCCGGAATATTCCTCCCCAGATGGGAATGAGAGTCCTTGGGGGAATTTAAAAAAAAATAATTTGGTTTAAAAAATAATCTCTGCAGAGTTCCCCCTTAATTAGTGTGAATGGGTTTTTGCTTTTAATAGGTTTCAGATGTGATATTCAGCTGGGTTTGAGTTTTAAAAGCTGTTTTAGATGTGTTATGGACATTATAATATTATATGTATATTCTTGAAAGTTTGTATTAGGAATTGAGGTTTTGTATGTTACTTTCAAAGTGAGAGGCTGATTACCCTCCCCCATTTCTGTAGATAGAATTTCAATATGGAATTCTCCAGCCATTTCCTGTTTTATGAAAGAACTGTGTTTAAAGTAAGAAGAGCTGGTGTGGCTGATGTATTCCAGATGCTGTGTGATGTGTTCACTCATGACACATTACACTGGTGGGCTGAGTTAAGAAGAAGGAAGGTGTGGTTATATTTCGGCGGGAATTTTAAGGATGGTCTGTTTCATAAAAGGGTTTGCAGGCTGATATTTCTTTCTCTTGGAACTTCCTGCTCTCAACACACACACAGCTCCCACCACATCTTAGAAGCACACACACATTCCTTCTGCACACAAAAGGGTTAATCAGCCATTTTCCTTTTCATGAGCACGTGCTCTGCTCTGCTCGGCTCTGCTCATATACTAAGCATCACATTATTTTTGTATCTTGTACTATTTTTGTAAGTATTTTTCTATTTTGGTGTGTACAATAAAACACACTTTTTGATTTATCGCTGACTCAGAAATATTTTAAGAAATTCGTCTCACAATAATCTTTTGAAAGCTTACACAGAATAAGCGAATATTAATATCACAGATATTAATAATATTTCAGGGAGAAGGTCTCAGCGGCTGTGAGATCAGCTGAAGATTATTGGGGATAAATTTTGCCGAATACGTTTGTAATATTACAACTAGGCACATTGTGGCATAGCTAGTGCGACAGTATATCGGGGAGGGGCGTGCCTTAGTCTATATCGTTCCCGTCCTCCAATTGCTGCCTACCCTGAACGTCATTTGTCACTGAAAAACAAGAAGAATATAAAAGAATAGCGAAATTTTGTAGACCCCTATGACATCATCAATGCGAGCCTTATTCAGGCAATAACAGACCTAGTAGTACAGCTTCCAATAGGGCATCCGTGGGGGTCAGAGTATCCCGTTAGGCTATGAGCAAGTAAAATGAGGAATCAGTCAAAATTAAAATTAATATTAGGGAGCCTCAAGGAGCCTAGGCAAACTGGAGAATGTGCCGAGGGTACATGACTCATCGATGGTTAATGAGTTAGTGGGTGCTCGTTTACCGGTTAAACATTGACTATCGGAGCGGGACCTGAGGGGGTTGTAAGGGCTTACCTTTGTTGGAGTCCATATTGCAGAGATGTATGCTCACCCTTGCAAATACACACAGCACTCGGTAGCAAGGTAAGAAGCTACCTGAGCTGTGAATCTGTGCACGGGGGCTTTAACAGGAAATTGCCAAGGAATAGTCAAGGTAAAGCCGTAGTCAAGGATTCCGGAAGACAGGATAAACGATAAACAGAGCCAGGGTCAGAAGCCGGGGTCAGTCTTGAAACACTGCAACAGAAACCAGGAACACTTGGCAAACATGAGACAATGAACTGACAAGGCCCTCAGAGTGAGGCAGTCTTTTATACCCAGCAGATTAGGCAACCTGTCTCAGCTGATCCAAGAGTGACAGGTGCAATCAGAGTATCACCCTCAATACTTCATGCTGAACTAGGCATGGTTGGAAAGCAGGCTGAAAGGAACTGAGGTGTGGCTCAGAGGTAGGAAATAGGAGCATTAAACAGAAGGCCATGAGTTCAAGACCAGCCAGGGCCACCTGGGATGCGACCTCGTCTGGCCATCTGCTTGGCACGGTAGGGACCGTGACAGGGGTATAAGTAAGTTGTGCTGGATGCAGAGTCAATGCAGTGCAGACAGCGGGGACATTCGAGCAGCAGCATTATATAAGTGAGACCGTTACTCACGTGAGCCGTAAGGGAGCTGTACTTCTGAAGGAGCATGGTATAGACCGGTATCTCCGACAGTCTAACTGAGAGTCACTCAGCGTTGGCAGGCATTGCAGGGTCTATGGTGAAAAACAACCTAAAGATAGAAAATAAAATAAAATAAAAACTGGTAAAACAAACATTCTCCCCTGCAAGGAGCACAAAGCCTAGGTGCATAGATTCAGTAAGTAGATGTTCCCAGAAGGTGGGAATCAGTAGAGTGTAGTCGCCTCAGAAATCTCTGTAAGGCCTTCGGGATCTCGGAGAGACGGAGGGACCGTAGCCACGATCCAGGTGTCTGGTGGAGCGCTGTCTTGAGCCTGAGGGGGATCGGCGTCTGTTACGCTGGGTGTCTTGAGTCTCCATCAGGTCTTCTGCTGGCGAAGGGCATCTGGCAGGGTGCGGGCGGTACTCGGCATACCAGTCCGGGACATCGATGAGCGGGATATCAAGCGTGCGGCAAAAGTGGTGAAGATCTTCAGGGACTTTTAGGAGAGCCGTACGGCCTAGACGGGAGGCAGATAGGCAGAAGGGGAATTTCCACCTGTATTGGATTCCCTGTGCTCGTAAGGTTTCTAATAAGGGCTTCAGATGCCTGCGGTGTTGGAGCGTGATCGCCGACAGATCCTGGAAGATTTGAATGGAGGCTCCTTGATGTTGCAGCCTCTGGGTGTCCCTAGCCCGTCTTAGGATATCTTCTTTGGTGTGAAAGTCCACGATGCAGCACACGATGTCCCTCGGGGGGTCAGATTCTTTACCCTTGGGACGCAGGGCCCTGTGAATCCTCTCGTATTCTATATGGGCGTCAGGCGGCCGTTGAAGCAGCGTGTTGAAGAGAGCCGTTACTTCGGTAGCTATATTCTCCGGCGTAACGCTCTCTGGCATCCCTCTGATGCGGAGGTTATGGCGGCGTCCCCTGTTATCCAATTCTTCAAGGTGCCTATTAGCATCTCGTAGTTGTAAAGTGTGGATGTCAATTTTCCTCGTAGCCTTCCGGAGGACTGTGTCTTGCTGTGCTGGGGATTTCTCCACATCCAGGACCCGATCTGAAAGGGCGCGAATGTCCTGCCTCAGGTCAGATATGGCAGCCGAAAGCGTGTCCTTTATGTCCGCCGCGATCGTTCTCAGGTCTTGTAGGCACAGTTGTGGTTGTGGAGGCAGGTTGCGATCATCATCCTCAGCGTGATGAAGGGGCTGAAGGTTTACTGACCGATCGGCATGTGGCGGGGCTGCATATTGTGAGGCGCTGTGGCGGGCCGGCGCCATATTGCTCCCTCGTGATCGAAACATCTCCGGGATGTTTTGGCTCCCGTTGCCCGGTTGTTCACGGGGGGAGCGGGATCTGGAGGCAGAAGTGTGGCGAGAAGCCGTCCCCATGATTTCGTGGGGTTTCAGTAGCTGAAAATCACCGATGAAGATGGTTAGAGAGAGGTAACGGCGGGAGCTGAGTTCTCAAGCGGCCATCTCCTTGCTAGGTCAAGCCACGCCCCCCTTTTATATATTTTTTATTCTATTTTTTTATTTTATTTTTTGGTAAATTAAGGGTATAGGTTTATACCTAAAATACCAATTTTTTTGCCCTTTATAGGTAATGAGATTGGGAGTATTTATATATACATCTAATTTCATTTATTTCTATATAGAGAATTTTTTTGTATTAATTATATAAGTGTTTTTTTGGTATACATTACATATAACTGCCATTACACTTAATGATATAGTGTTTTCCAGTACATCGCTTTCCATACAACAATGTTTATGCCCACATTTAAGATGGCGTTTTGTGTGTCCCGCAGCGCGGTATTTAGAACGAGGCTTGAGTATTTATATATAATGGTGGTGGTTCAGCATGCACCCGTTCCCCATTCAAAACGTCAGATAGTGACAAAACGCATCTAGGAGGTACGTGCTGACGTCACCACGCCATCGACGAGGACAGGATTGTGTGTTATGTGTTGCCGGCCGGCTTCATTTTTATGCTTCGATACATCGCATTTCTTGTAAGTGCATTACTTTTTAATATAATAAATTAATTAGATGTACTCCACTATGGTCTGTTATTTCTCTCTTCTGGGTTAAACATGCATTGCCATACATGAGAAATACGGACACATGTTGGTTTAGAGGATTTGGATAAATCAGAATTGATTTCCATGAAATGTGATGAGTTATTAATCCAGGAGATTTTTTTGCAGTCTTGGGCTTGCCATCTGGTAAGAAGCCCCTCTGTGTGGTGTTGGGACACTTTGTGGTATTGTGTCTGGATCACTGGGTGTCTTTTGCCCACTCTGTTTTTTTATTTTCAACAAGGATTTCATTTTTTTTGTTATTTTGCTGTTTCCTCTAAAAGGCCCAGGCTGGGTTTAAGCCAATTGCACATTTTGGCCTACTCTCTGGTAAGCATTGAATTTAGGAGGTGGTGGTGTAGGAACATGTACTCCTTCATTTTCGTTTGGATCACTGGGTGTATTTTTCCTGTGCATATAATGCTTTTTCACTTTGTAAGTGCACATATATGTTTTCTATTTGTGTTTTATTTTGACAATATTACGCTATGTTATGATTCTTCTTTTTTTTGAAAACCACGCATGCTGAGTCAAAGTTTGGTTCTGATTGAATAACAACAAGGATTTTGTTTTTGCTGTTTTGCCTTTTCCTCTATAAGGCCCAGGCTGGACTTAAGCCAACTGCACATTTTGGCTTACTTTCTGGTAAGCATTGAATTCGGGAGGTGGTGGTGTAGAAACATTCTCTTCTTATCAACATTCTTTGGATTGTCATTGGTGTCACTGTTTTGGATTTCGTAGGAGGACTTCTGTCATTTAGAATTCCCTATATGGACATTATATATATAAATTTTTTTTAGGATTAATTCCATTTGTGGCCACTATTGCTACACTCATTTTATTTCACTATATTTTTTTAGTCAAAACTATTTATCCTTAGTGATTTATACTTTCAGAGTTTATATTTAGATCTCACGTAAAGCGCAGTTTCTCTTCCGTGTATGTTTTTTGTGTATATCCCACAATAAGCTGCTGCTCTTATTATTTTTATTATTTTCACATTAGATTTATATAATTTATTTCTTTTGTCCTAGTGCAGTCTTCTTCCCTTTCTTATAGAAAAACAATAGACCAGCATAGAAAAAATATTATATATATATACTGTATATAACATCTTCCAAAATTCAAATTTCGTATAGAATGAATTTGAATTCAAATAGAAAAGTTTAGAATAGAATAGAAAATAATAGAAAAACAACAGAACAGAATAGAAATAATATAATATACATAAATATATATATATATATATAAATATATAAAACCATCCTCCGAAATTCGAATTTCATATAAAATGAATTTGAATAGAAAAGATTAGAATAGAGTAGAAAGAATAGACTAGTCTATTCTTTTATACTCTATTCTAATCTTTTCTATTCAAATTCAAATTAATTTTATACGAAATTCGAATTTCGGAAGATGGTTTATATATATATATATATATATATATATATATATATATATATATATTATATTATATTATATTTTTTTCTATTCTGTTCTATTGTTTTTCTATTATTTTCTATTCTATTCCAATCTTTTCTATTTGAATTCAAATTCATTCTATACGAAATTTGAATTTTGGAAGATGTTTTATACAATATATATATATATATATATATATATATATATATATATATATATATATATATATATATATATATATATATATATATATATATATTTTTTCTATGCTGGTCTATTGTTTTTCTATGCTATTCTTTTCTATTATGTTCTGTTTCATTCTAATCTTTTCTATTTGAATGCTAAATCATTCTATACTAGAATCGAATTCTAATAGAAACGACTAGAATCGAAAAAACAATAGAATAGAATAGAAAAAAATATAATATATATATATATATGTTATATTTTTTTCTATTCTGTTCAATTGTTTTTTCTGTTCTAGTCTTTTCTATTGTTTTTTTCTGTTCTAGTCTTTTCTATTAGAATTCAATTTCATTCTATTTCTATATAAAATCTTCCATGGGCTAGCACAAAGGGATGCTTAAACATAAAATAATGACCAACACATTCCTCCTTTTAATAATTTTTTTTTTATTAATTTCTTTGGATAATTATAGGCCATGGTGTTGTTTAAGGGTTACCTGATAATGCATTAATAATAATTAAATTAAATTAAGAAGCCATCCTGGCTATAATAAATTAAATAAAGTCACGGTGTCCATCCAGCCAATGCTGGACGACTATTCCCCACTAAACAACACCTATGACAGAATTCAGAAAAAAGGGGGAGGGGGGGTGGGAGTCCCGGTCTTGTCCTGAGGGGTCTGAGGGTAACAGCCGGACTTCCTCCTTATATTAGCTCTTGATTCGCGGGCTTCAGCCGCCCGCCACTTTTAACCAATCCACCGCCTGTTGCTGTGCAGGCACCGATGTAGTAACCAATGACAACCTGCTAATGATAATAAATGGGAAAACCATTTCCCCCTTTGAACTATCCCATGTTGGTTCAGCATAGTGCCTGAACCTTTCATGGGCTAGCACAAAGGGATGCTTAAACATAAAATAATGACCAACACATTCCTCCTTTTAATAATTTTTTTTTATTAATTTCTTTGGATAATTATAGGCCATGGTGTTGTTTAAGGGTTACCTGATAATGCATTAATAATAATTAAATTAAATTAAGAAGCCATCCTGGCTATAATAAATTAAATAAAGTCACGGTGTCCATCCAGCCAATGCTGGACGACTATTCCCCACCGACCAAAGCCGGAAGAGAATCTTCCGGCTGCGGTCCCCCCAACACCAAGGCCTTTTCTATCAAGGATTGAAGACCCATATTGAAAATGTCAATGCCCACCTCTGATAAATGAACTAAATCATTCCTGAACAGACCAGGTAAGAAACCCTCAAGCTCTGTATGGCGAAATGATAAACCCCCCAATGAGACAATAAAATTATGGACAGTCCTATTAAGACGTCTTCTAATTTTGTCAACATAAAACAAATTGCTAACTGGGGACCAAATAAGTCTAGGAATTATCTCAGAGAAAGCCAGAATCGACTGAGGAAATAACAGTTTAACCGAAGAGAACCCAGACTTTATTTCGCATAAAAGGTCCCAAGTCCTTACTTTCCCAATGTCATTGCCACCCGCATGGATAATAATAATATGAGGAGTTGGCCAAATACTAGACAAAAATAACAAATGCTCTTTAAGACTACGCCATCTAAGGCCCCTTATACCTGACCAAAAAACCTGAAACTTATTAATGTCCAAACCAATATTGCTTGAATAGGACCTGGTTGCTGCCTGCTTCCCAGCCCAGAAGATGTAGGAATGTCCCACTATCCAAATAATGTTCATGGATGAATCTGAAAAAGAAATCAGACAATCAATAATTCGGGGCGGACATAGAGTTTGTACCTACTACTTTCCCAACGACCCACTCTTTTTTGCACATCTGTAGAGAAACCTAACGAATTAGCTGCAGTAGCCGCCCCAATCCTAAAAGAATGAGATGAAAATCTAAGATTTGAGAGGTTCAACTGTTTGAGGCAAGAGGCTAGCACTGCTGAAAACTGGTATCTAGTTAGGGGGGAGAAATCCTGATGGATAAAAAACGAATCCGCAAAAGACGGTCTGACTGCTAAATATGCAGCTAGCAAAAAGACAGGACAAATTTGGGGATTGGGGGATTTTCCCAGCGAAAACCACTGCCCCGTACCGTTTTTTGAAGTCTTGGATCTACATAAATATAGTTGAGCGTAACCATCTTCCAAAGAAACATGAGAAAAAAGGAGGAATGAACAGGAGGATCTATTAGGAGCAGTAAATTCACCCAACCTAAGAGCTCCAAAGAAAGCCACTGAGAAAGCTGCTTTAAAAAGTGCACACTCATATTGGTTAAAACAGACTTTCTCTAAAACCGACATTAATTTGGGCAACAAACTAACCGAAATTGGGCGTCTCGTGTCCCGAACAGGAAAAGAATTCTTGAGGCCCTTTAAGACTTGTGCAACTTGGAAAAATGATGTTAAAGCAGGAAGACCAGCCCATTTCAGAAAAAAGGAAACACCGGCTAAGATCTTACCTATTGAAGCAGAACTAAGATCTGCTCTCAATAGGAAGGATACAAATGCCAGTGCAGTAAATGCGTTCACCTCCATAGTATCTAGAGACATGCAAGAGCAAAATTGACACCATTTAGACCAGGCTAAGCTATAAGCCTGCCATGTCTTTGGGGATACCGAATTCTTAAAGAAAGTAGATATCAGTCCCAAATCAAGCCCCAGAGGGAATCCGGGCAACGTGTGCTGCATAGGTCTGCTGACGGGGCCAATTCTCGGAACTTCTTGAACTGCAAACGAGATAAGGCATCAGCTATGTTATTATGTATTCCCGCTATATGTTTTGCTTTTAACCAAATATTAAACTTCATACAATGTAAGATAAAGAAACGTAAAAGCTTGACCACCATTTCAGATTTGGATGACAGCATATTGATAGCAAAGAGCACGCCTTTGTTATCCGTATGCAGTAATACACGTTTGTTCGTAAACTTCTCTTTCCAGATGACTAAAGAGACTATTACTGGGAATAACTCTAACAGAACTATATTATGTAATATGTCTTTATGATGCCAACTTGCATGCCACTCAGAGGCACACCAGTGACCATCTAAAAAAGCGCCAAAACCAGAAGAACCTGCTGCATCTGTGAAGAAATTTAGATCAAAGTCCTGAATGAAATCTTGTTGCCACACCAATGCTCCATTAAAGTTGCAAAGAAAAGAGTCCCAAATCCTCAAATCTTCTTTGATACTTTTGGATAGCCGAACGTGCGAAAACGGTGTTTTAAGGCCTCTAGTAGCTAGGGCAAAACGCCTTGAAAAAACCCTGGCTACAGGAATAACTCTAGCTGCGAAGGCAAAGAGTCCCAGCAGGGACTGAGCTTCTTTAAGAAAAACCTTTCGTTTACCTAAAAATAATGATATTGTAGCTCTCATCCGATGAAGTTTGTCTATGGGCAACCTAAATTCCATTAAAGAGGAGTCTATATCTATACCTAGAAATTCAATAATTTCCGTAGGAAAAACTGTTTTTTCTTTGGCAAGCGGGACTGAAAAGTCCTCACATATGTGAAAAAATGTATTTAAAGCCTCACGACAAATGTCTGAGTCCGCAGGGCCTATAAAAAGAAAATCATCGAGGTAATGGAGGACACCACAAAGAGGAATTTGAGACTCCACTACCCAATGAAGAAACTTAGAAAAAGCCTCAAAATAAAAACATGATAATGAAAAGCCCATTGGCATGCACTTATCGAAATAAAAAAGACCCTGGAAATGAAATCCCAAAGAATTGAAACCTTGGGGGTGAACCGGTAGTAGGCGAAAAGCAGATTTAATGTCTGCTTTTGCCAATAAGGCATTCTGCTTAAAATGCCTTAACAAAACTAGCGCTTCATCAAATGATGAATAGGAAACTGGTGCCTCAATACCTGCAACTTCATCATCGAGTGAAAATTCTTGTGGGAATGACAGGTGGTGAATCAATCTAAAACAACCTTGTTCCTTTTTTGGGACTAATCCCAAAGGAGAAAGACGAAAGTTCCGAAAAGGAGGGTGAAGATAAGGACCAGCAACCCTCCCTTCCCTGACTTCTTTATTAATTTTAGCTGCAACAATGACAGCGTGACAGGAAACAGAACGTAAATTTTTTACTAAATTGCAACCTTCCCCTGAAAAGGGGGGGACCAAAAAACCTGTTTCAAAACCTTCAGTTAATAGGTGTGCCATCGAGCGGTCTGGGTACCGCTCTAGCCATGGCCGCATTCTTGATAGTTTCACTGGGGTCAAGGCTTTTCCCACTAGTGTCCCTGGAAACTGCGGTGGCATTACCTGCTGCAGACTTACGAAAACATCTAAAGGCTGGGTGGTTGCCACCACAGTAGGAACACTCATGCTTGTATCTGCAGTTGGACAAAAACTTGCATTGGAACTCATTAAAAGCGAAACAGAAGCCTTTGCGAAAGGTATTCTGCAAGGCAGAGGGAGCCCTGGGTGTAAATTGTGGCCTCTGTGGTAACATGAGGTTCAGCCATAGGCCCACATCTTTTGATCCCCAACGAAGAGTTGGATGGACCGAAAGCTTTTGTCTGAAGTTCTCATCATATGTGAACCATGCTGTCCCGCCAAAATGGCGGAAAGCCTCAGAAACTATGTCCAGATGTTGAAACAAACCCGAACATTTCTCAGGGAATCGTTCCCCTAAAACTGCGGCATAAATACAGAATGCCTGTAACCAATTCTGGAAAGTTTTAGGAACAGCCCTCCTCCTATCCTCCTCTGTACGGTCCTCAGTCCTCCTTTCAGATTTTGAAAGGAATTCTTTAGATGCTGGTAATAATGATAACAGATCAATGAAATCACCCCCCCAAATCCTTTCTTTAACTGAATTGGTTAAATGGAAACCTAATGGGGAGATGTCACATGTCATTGGTTCCTTAAATGAGGACTCTGCCACTACAGAATGGGAGAAGCGAGGAACCGCTGATTTGTTAATAGTTTCTTTTGAAATGATATTCTTGCTTTGTACCGGTCTATTTAAAGGGGATTCTGACAAATTTTGCCATACTGGGCAAATATCATCCATTGCACTCTGCTGGAGTGAAGCATCTTGTGTAAACAAATCAGCACCATCAGTATGTGCTCCCATATAACTAGTTCCAATATCAGCATAGTTTAATGCACCAGAATACTGTGCTCCTTCAGCCTTTCTTTTACCACAAGCACCAACTGTGTGTGCACCTTCAATATTTTTCAATAAACCAGATAAAGAATTAACCATTATTTTCAACTCAGCAATATCATTATTAGCATCTGACATAACCATTTTACATGTAGTCTCACCAACAGGGGAACTCCTGTGCTCACTGCCTGCCGCCTCAGAGGCTGGCTGAGTAGCTCTCTTATACTGTAATGGCTGCGCGCTCCTGACAGGAATGCCGCTTGCTCCCTCCTGGCCGTTCGGCTGTGGAGAAGCCCCTTGTCTCATTTTCTTCTTCTTCCTCCCGGGTTGCTGGCGCGTACTGCGCATGCGCGTAGGTTCAGCCTCCATGTTACCTAACGGCAACTGAGGCGGAGCCGACAGCCCGCCTTCCTCCAGGCATTGAATAAGCCACTCCTCGCCCCCGCAGCTCTCCGCCTTCTCTACCAAGCGGCGAAGAAGGCTCTCTCTCCTCTCAGGTGAGCGGCGCTCCATCCCGTCCGAGTCCCGGTCTTGTCCTGAGGGGTCTGAGGGTAACAGCCGGACTTCCTCCTTATATTAGCTCTTGATTCGCGGGCTTCAGCCGCCCGCCACTTTTAACCAATCCACCGCCTGTTGCTGTGCAGGCACCGATGTAGTAACCAATGACAACCTGCTAATGATAATAAATGGGAAAACCATTTCCCCCTTTGAACTATCCCATGTTGGTTCAGCATAGTGCCTGAACCTTTCATTCTATACAAAATTCGAATTTCAATTTCAAATTCAAATTCATCTTATACAAAATTAGAATTTCGGAAGATGGTTCTATTTATATATATATATATATATATATATATATATTTATATATATATATATATATATATATATATATATATATATATATATATATATATATATATTTATATATATATATATATATATATATATATATATATATATATATATATATAAATAAATATATATATATATATATATATATATATATATATATATATATATATTATATATATAATATTTTTTTCTATTCTGTTTTATTGTTTTTTTTTTTATTTTCTATTCTATTCTAATCTTTCCTATTTGAATTTGAATTCATTCTATATTAAATTCGAATTTTGGAAGATGTTATATACAGTATATATAAATAAATATATATATATATATATATATATATAAATATATATATATATATATATATATATATATATATATATATATATTTATATATACTGTATATAACATCTTCCAAAATTCGAATTTCATATAGAATATAATATTGTATTCTATTGTGTTCTATTGTTTTTCTAGGCTATTCTTTTCTATTATTTTCTATTCTAATCTTTTCTATTCAAATTTTATTTCAGTCTATATGAAATTTGAATTTCGGAAGATGTTATATATATAATATTTTTTTCTATTCTGTTCCATTGTTTTTCTATGCTATTCTTTTCTATTCTATTCTAAACGTTTCTGTTGGAATTTGAATTCATTCTATACGAAATTCGAATTTCGGAAGATTAGATGGCTTCTGAAATTTGAATTTCGTATAGAATGAATTCAAATTTGAATAGAAAAGATTAGAATAGAAAAGAATAGACTAGAAAAAACAATAGAACAGAATAAAATATAATATATATATATATATATATATATATATATATATAATATTTTATTCTATTCTGTTCTATTGTTTTTCTAGGCTATTCTTTTCTATTATTTTCTATTCTATTTTATTCTAATCTTTTCTATTCAAATTTTATTTCAGTCTTTATGAAATTAGAATTTCGAAAGATATTATATATATACAATTTTTCTCTATTCTGTTCCATTGTTTTTCTATGCTATTCTAAACTTTTCTATTCAAATTTGTACTGTAACAAAAAAGTCAAATGAAGTGCCAAACCACTACTAAAAGGTTCAGATACAATTTTTTTCCAATAAAATCAGGGATGCAATCCAAGGTCCAATGAATTTCGGGGGTCCAAAAATACCACCTTCATCAGTTATGAATAGACTGGAAGTAAACATGACCTTAAATCATGTTTCTTCCAGTGTGACTACAAGCACAGGCCTTGTCAGCAACTGGTTTGGCAGCCTAGTTAGAATAATACCTGCTCATCCTGCCATGAAGATTTTTTTATGCAGATAGTTTCTGCTATAGGGTTACAACACCTTGTTCCACTACAAGTGTTTGAGCTGACACATGTTGCACAGACATGGTCCACCACTGTTATCATCAGTGGGCGTGTCATGTACCTGATAAGAGATTTAAATGACAAAGGTGGCCTTTCTTGTATTTCTGGCCCAAACACCTCTGAAAGTGGAACAGACAGTGCCAGTGCCAGTGATAGCAGAACCTTGGACTGGAAGATCTAGCAGAACATGTGGCTTGGAACATCAGTGGAGTGGAGCATCAGTTAAAGGGGAACCCCGGGTTGAGCCACAGATTTAGGAGAACAGAGTCCACAAGCAATCTCAGCAGACACACATAGGTAACTGGAGCTGGTTCTAGATGCATCCAGAGCTGGCACTCTGTAATAGTGTGATGCCAAATCAGAGATAGTAGCATAGACAGAGGTAGCCAGGGTCAGCAGGGAGTGGGCAGCAAGTTATAGAACCACAAGCCGGATCAAACTTGTAGATGAAGACAAGGACAGGAACTGATAAGTAGTGGTACAGAACGGAATCCAAGATCCGGTCAGGGGAAAGCCGAGTCAATAACAGGAATCAGATGCAAGAAAAAAGAGCATAGACTCAGCACAAGCTGGAGACCAGGCATGGAGACCAGGCATCACCCACAGTATTCCTTAACCACTTGCTTACTGTGCACTTAAACACCCTTCCTGCCCAGACCAATTTTCAGCTTTCAGTGCTCTCGCACTTTCAGTGACAATTGCGCGGTCATGCAATGCTGTAATCAAATGAATTTTTTATAATTTAGAGCTTTAGTTTGGTGGTATTTATTCGCGACTCCGTTTTTTATTTTTTGCGATATAAGCGAAAACATAGCGGAAATTTTGAAAAAATCAATATTTTCTCCTTTCTTTTTTAAAAGAAATCCAATAAAATCAAATTTTGTCATAAATTTAAGCCAAAATGTATTCTGCTACATGTTTTTTGTAAAAAAAATTCCGTTAAGTGTATAATAATTGGTTCGCGTGATCACGGACATATGTACGCAAATGATCATGTAAAAGGGGTGTGCAGGTGATCATGGACATATGTGTGCAGATAATCATTGGCACATGTTATTTTACTGGGACATATGTGAGGGACATGTGTTTTTATTATTTGGGGACATGTGTGTTTTACTGTGGGGACATGTGTGTTTTACTGTGGGGACACTACACTGGTGATCAGTGAGTAAAAAACTGTTAATACTCACTGATCACCAGCCGGCTGCAGCGATCCGCTCTCCTCTCCTCACCGACGACTTCCGTGTGAGGAGAGGAGGGCCGATTGCCTACCAACCGGCTGTTTGTTTACATCACATGACGGCTGTGATTCGACACGCCGTCATGTGATCAGGAGGGCCAATCACCGGGCCCTCCTGCCGATCCGAGATGCGCCGTGTCCGGGTGACACGGCCGCATCGGGATTGCGCTGCTGCCCGGGCACGCGCGCGCACGATCCCTCTACTTCTGAAGGACGTTCCGGAACGTCCATTCAGAAGTAGACGGCTCCCACCCGGCCGTATATGTACATTGGCCGGGTGGGAAGTGGTTAAATAGGCTGTCTAGCACCAACACTGGCTGTGGTCATGCATTCGTGTCTGTGCATATGAACATACACACTTCCGCATGTACTGTAGGCACGCCTAGCCATGATTCTATATGCAGAGCCATGTGCTCATGACATCATTACATACAATGCAGGACCAGCAGTTTTTTTTTTTTCACATTAATGATGCCAATCCATTCGAATGGTCCATGACCAGGTGTTACCATGCATTGTAGTGCACTACAACATTCAAGCCTTGGAATATCATTCAAAATACATGGAATTGCAACACACATGACGTGCAATAACATGCTTTGTTGTAACATGCCTATCACAGCAAAGCTTTGCAGTGGAAAAGTGTGGACCCAGCCTTGGACTTTAGAGGAAAAAACCTTTATTGAAACATCTGCATCTGATATGCTGAACACGAACAATATGTTGAAGATGTGTGGACTGCTTCATACGTCATTACACTATCTTTATAGATAATCATATAAATGAACATGCTACCTTTAGACAGTCAACATATTTCTATCAGGAAATATAAAATCAAAGTTGGTGTATTAGTCCACCATTTTGATCATCTTATCTCCGAGATATGATAAGCAGTACCCTGTGTATTAAACACAGTAGGCAAAATGACTGATGGATGTTCCTTTGATACAAGTTTCAGTCTGCATGTTTTCACTAAAAGAACAAGTCCCTGCCCTCCTGTTCTTGTTACATGAATTTGGTGTTCCAACTTGGGGTTCATATATAAAAAAAGCCATAAAAAGGACAGGTTTATTTTTCTGAATACAAGGCATATGGCATGTGTTCCTGGCAGTTATCCCTGGGTGGCAGGTGGATCATGTATATAAGTATAAGTCTATAGTAGTATATAGTAAGTATATAGTAGTATAAAGTCTATCACTAGAGTCGGTGCAATGTTACATTTGGGCTAGTTGGCTAGATACTGAGTCATTGATATGTAGCGCAGGTGTTTTTGCCACCTAATTTGCCATATGAATAATGTGATATTCTTTGGACAAAGAATCCCTCTAGTGTCCTTTTATTATATTTATGTTGTTAAGACTTTTGCAATAGCCAGCACCAATGCATTGTGGGGTATGTAGTGAATGAGGAAGTGACTCATATGTAAATTACCCACAATGCTCACTTTCCTACCCACAAGGCCGAGATAAAGAACTGCATGCTGGGTAAGGAAATAAAAGAGACAGCCGCCCATGCTTCTCCCTCTTTCTCCTGGGACGCCATTGAAGACCGGCCTGCAGGGAACTGCAAGTGGATGACTGGGGTCTGGTTGGCGTGGAGCGGTGCCGCGAGGCGTGTGGACGGATGGGAGGACCAGAGATAAACCGTAGGTTCCTGCATTACAGTCACCGGTCATCCGATGGAGCGGCGCCAGCTTGGAATGGGACTGAACTACCAGAAGCGGAACCAAGCATCTGGGCCTGGTGTGGTGAGCTGCAATTGCCCAAATTGATATAACACTTTATCGCTAAACTAATTAGTTTTAGAAGGCTGGGACCTGTAGTTCCACATGAGGGTATTCATTTGATTAGACTATGTATAGCAAGGATTCATATCTTGTTTTACTCTGCCGCCAAGTGAATGGGTGTTTTCAGTATACAGAGAAGTATACCACTACGTTAGATAACCCAGCACACAGTTACCTATACATCATCTTTTCTGGATTACAAATACTGCAGTCTAAAAGCTAGCTGAAGAAAGAAGACCAAAGACTTTACTATTCACTATAAAGCACTTCTTACTTCTCCTTGTGCACTCTGAGGACTGTAGTACAACCTGGATGGGGGGGGGGGGGGGGCTTAAGCATATGACATAAGTGTATGTGCTGTATTACACTGTTGTATTGTACTTTATAGCATATTGGAGGTTTAACATGTGTGTATGCTCTGAGGAGGGAGTGGAATGTGCTCAATAGAAAGGATCTACCATATTGAGTGCAGATTCCACTTTTAGCCACTTTTAGCCTGTCTGCATATGCTCTCAAATGATTATTGAGTTTTGGTGTTCACATACACCCTGATTATTATTATTATTATTGCTGTCATTTCTTATATCAGAATTACCACTGTTACTAACATGTTTAACCAAGTTCCACCAGTAAACTGTTAATGTTGTTAATCTAGAATTTGTGTGAGATTATATCTTTTATCACAGCCGGAGGAGTGACGGATTCCCGGTTAACAGTAAATTGCAGTATATTGTGTTATAATTGTGTTGCTCTTTATCATTGGGTCTCACACAAACATTATCACACAGTTGTGCCTAGGGGGGTCAAGCTTATATTCAGGGGTTGATAGGCAGGGTGCAGACCCAAAACTATTTTCAGCAGCTCTTTAGGGGGTCAGTGCTACAGACAGAATTGGTGGCAGGAAGCTTGAGTAATCCCCTGAGCCTAACCTTGGTGGCTGAACTGGCTTCTGATGAAAATTGGCTGCGATGAAGAGTTTGAGATACGACAACCAGCATTGCAAAAGGGATTGTGGACTTGGACCTATTTTCATGGTTAACTTGGTCATTATTTATATGTTATATTGTATCAAGCTGTGACAGATACCTAATAGAAATATCAACCCAGTTGAAAAAGAGAGTTCCAGTGTCCTAGCCAAAATGATACTAATCACATCATCGAGACAGCTGTAATTTACCGTAACTGCAATAGATATTGCTGGCCATGTGAACATTATAATTACTTACTAAATGATAATTTCTCTTTTCTCCTTCCATCCTGGCTGCATGGAGGATATGGGCAGCTGGCTACCCAGCATTCACCCTCTCTCACACCTGCGCAGTAGGGATGAGCCGAACACCCCCGGGTTCGGTTCGCACCAGAACCTTCGAACCGACCGAAAGTTCGCGCAAATTTTCGAACCCTATACGTTATAATGGACGCGAACGTTCGAAATCAAAAGTGCTAATTACAACGGCCAATATGCATGTTAATGTCATAAAACAGGTTTGGGGACCCGGGTCCTGCCCCAGGGGACATATATCAATGCAAAAAGAACTTTTAAAAACTAACGTTTTTTCGGGAGCAGTCATTTTAATGATGCATAAAGTGAAAAAAAAAAAGTGAAATTTTCCTTTAAATATGGTACCTGGGGGGTGTCTAAAGTATGCCTGTGAAGTGGCATGTGTTTCCCGTGTTTAGAACTGTCCTTGCACAAAATGACATTTGTAAAGGAAAAAAAGAAGCCATTTAAAACCACTTGCGGCTTTAATGTCATGTCTTGTCCTGGCCGCCATATGGCTGAAAATCCTTGAGAAAAATGGCATGGCTACCCCCATCACCCCCCCCCCCCCCCCCAGCCCCTTTGGGTCTTGTATGGATATTAAGGGGGACCCCACACAAGAAAATATAGGAACTCTGTGTGATGCCACTAACACAGTAGAAGTCCTATGGGTGCTTCTGGGAAGAAAATATAGGAACTCTGTGTGATGCCACTAACACAGTAGAAGTCCTATGGGTGCTTCTGGGAAGAAAATATAGGAACTCTGTGTGATGCCACTAACACAGTAGAAGTCCTATGTGTGCTTCTGGGAAGAAAATATAAGAGCTCTGTGTGATGCCACTAACACACTAGAAGTCCTATGGGTGCTTCTGGGAAGAAAATATGGGAGCTCTGTGTGATGCCACTAACACACTAGAAGTCCTATGGGTGCTTCTGGGAAGAAAATATAGGAACTCTGTGTGATGCCACTAACACAGTAGAAGTCCTATGGGTGCTTCTGGGAAGAAAATATAGGAACTCTGTGTGATGCCACTAACACAGTAGAAGTCCTATGGGTGCTTCTGGGAAGAAAATATAGGAACTCTGTGTGATGCCACTAACACAGTAGAAGTCCTATGGGTGCTTCTGGGAAGAAAATATAGGAACTCTGTGTGATGCCACTAACACACTAGAAGTCCTGTGGGTGCTGCTGAGAAGAAAATATAGGAACTCTGTGTGATGCCACTAACACAGTAGAAGTCCTATGGGTGCTTCTGGGAAGAAAATATAGGAGCTCTGTGTGATGCCACTAACACACAATTGAAGTCCTATGGGTGCTTCTGGGAAGAAAATATAGGAGCTCTGTGTGATGCCACTAACACACTAGAAGTCCTATGGGTGCTTCTGGGAAGAAAATATGGGAGCTCGGTGTGATGCCACTAACACACTAGAAGTCCTGTGGGTGCTTCTGGGAAGAAAATATGGGAGCTCTGTGTGATGCCACTAACACACTAGAAGTCCTGTGGGTGCTTCTGGGAAGAATATATATGAGCTCTGTGTGATGCCACTAACACACTAGAAGTCCTGTGGGTGCTTCTGGGAAGAAAATATGGGAGCTCTGTGTGATGCCACTAACACACTAGAAGTCCTGTGGGTGCTTCTGGGAAGAAAATATGGGAGCTCTGTGTGATGCCACTAACACACTAGAAGTCCTGTGGGTGCTTCTGGGAAGAAAATATGGGAGCTCTGTGTGATGCCACTAACACACTAGAAGTCCTGTGGGTGCTTCTAGGAAGAAAATATGGGAGCTCTGTGTGATGCCACTAACACACTAGAAGTCCTGTGGGTGCTTCTGGGAAGAATATATGGGAGCTCTGTGTGATGCCACTAACACACTAGAAGTCCTGTGGGTGCTGCTGAGAAGAAAATATAGGAGCTCTGTTTGCTGCCACTAACACACTAGAAGTCCTATGGGTGCTTTTGGGGTGCAATGCTGTGCTAACAGCACTGCGGTTGGTACTACTGAAATACTGTACTAACAGTAAAACACGCACCAGACTAATCCCCAGCAGCAGCTAATAACACACTAACCAGCAGCAACAGACGATCAATGACAGGTAGCAATGGTTTAGCAAATAAATAGCCAATGGTTTAGCAAAGTAGAGCAAATCTTTCTATATGAATGAATCTAGCAAAGACACAGAATCAGCCTGATCTCTCCTAAAGCCGGAACTCATGTGACCGTCGCCGACGGCGTGGCGGCCTTTTAAATGGTGTGGCGTGTACTAAAGCCCCTGAGCTTTAATTGGCTACAGGCGTCCTGCCTGTAGCCAATTATGGCTCTCCGAGTTTCCGGCGCTGTGATTGGCCAAGCATGCGGGGTCACAGTGCATGCTTGGCCAATCATCAGCCAGCAATGCACTGCGCCGGCCACGCCGGGCGCAATGCATTGCGGGGCCGCTCGCATCACACGAATGTGATGCGAACGGCCCAAATAGTTCTGGGCTCGCCGATCGAGCGAACGTCCGGTGCTCGATGCGAACGTGGGTTCGCATCGAGCACCGGGCCCATCCCTACTGCGCAGTAATGACACTGTGAGGTGTACTTTGTTCCCGGTCAGGAAGTCTCGCGATCGTACGTGCATTACATGCCCAAAGACTTCTGGGATCAATGACAAAGATATCCCGGGAGTCAACGAGCCAGGCTGATGACGTAGGTGTCTAGGCAGTCGCAACTGGAAGTCGTGGGGAAGACTACTGAAAAAAAGGTACCTACTTAAGAAATGTCACCATATAAGTATCCAAACATTACATCACTATTGGTACACATTACAATGTGGCTAATTATAAAGAAATGGGTGGAACTCCGCTTTAAGTTGTCAGATCTTTTTTTATCCTGCTCACAGGCTCTCCTTTATATGGAATTCTAGGAAAACACTACCCCTACTAATCTTAAAACTGCTCCCATGCCTTTCTAACATCTATACTAACTATCCTGTAGAAGAAAGATGTGTATACTTACCTATTCTCAGACCGCTCTGGTCCGGTCATGTGATTTTCCCTGATTCAGCCAGCACCGGTTACAGGGGAGAGAAGAGAGTACTCCAACAATGGCTGGAATGAATGCCTGAGCAGTGGAGTCACCCATAGTCTTACTAAGGGCCAACCGTTGTTGTTGCTCCCTCGTTTCCCCTGAAGCCGCTGGTAGCTGACTGAGGAAAGCCAATCACATGACCAGACCAGAGCAGTCTGAGAATGGGTAAGTATATGCATCTTTTACAGCAGTGGTCTCCAAACTGCGGCCCAAGGGCCGAATGTGCCCTTTGTTTGCCATTATCCGGCCCTTGGGGCACTACTCCTCCTATAGACACCAATGATGGAGTACTCTTTCCCTCACTGACACCAACAATGGGGCATCCTTTCTTCCACTGACACCAACAATGGGGCACTATTTTTCCCACTCATACAGGGAACCATTCCTCAAACTAACACCAACGATTTGCATTCCTCCTCTCACAGACACCAGCAACGAGGCCCTATTCCTCTGATTGATATCAATAATATCAGTACCAATAATGGGGCATTTGTTATATCCACTGACATCAGGCCATTTTCTACTCCCGTTGGGTAAAGTCTGGCCCCCTTAGGCCCCTTTCACACTGGGGCGGTTTTCAGGCGGTACAGCGCTAAAAACAGCGCCTGTACACCGCCTGAAAAAAACGGCCCCATTCACTCCAGTGTGAAAGCCGGCGGGCTTTCACACTGGAGCGGTGCGCTAGCAGGACGGTAAAAAATGTCCTGCTAGCAGCATCTTTGGAGCGGTATAGGAGCGGTGTATTCACCGCTCCTATACCGCTCCTACACATTGAAATCAATGGGACACCGCGGTAATACCGCGGCAATTCCGCCGCAAATCGCCGCTACGGCGGTGCTTTGCGGGGGACTTTAACCCTTTTTCGGCTGCTCACGGGGGGTAAAACGGCACCGCGAGCGTCCGAATCCCGCGGCTAAAACGACAGTAAAGCAGCGCTAAATATAGCGCTGCTTTACCGTCACCGCGGCTCCCGCCCCAGTGTGAAAGGGGCCTTAGAGTCTGAAGAACAGTAAACTGGCTCTTTGTTTGGAAAGATTGGAGACCCTTGTTATACAGGGTAGTTATTATAAGTGTTAGAAGGGGGTGGGAGCAGTTTAACCACTTACCCACTGGGCACTTAAACCCCCTTCCTAACCAGACCAATTTTCAGCATTCGGTGCTCTCAGACTTTGAATGACAATTACTCAGTCATGCAACACTGTACCCAAATGAATTTTGTGTCCTTTTTTTTCACACAAATAGAGCTTTCTTTAGGTGGTATTTAATCACTGCTGGGTTTTTTAATTTTTGCACTATAATTTAAAAAATACAGAAAATTCGGTAAAAAAAAATAAATAAATTCTTTGTTTCTATTAAAATTTATTGCAGAGTATTGGCGAGTATTGGCAGAGTATTGGCGAGTATTGGCAGAGTATTGGCAGAGTATTGGCGAGTACTGGCGAGTATTGGCGAGTATTGGCAGAGTATTGGCAGAGTATTGGCAGAGTATTGGCGAGTACTGGCGAGTATTGGCAGAGTATTGCAGTGTTGCAGTGTTGCACAGTATTGCACAGTATTGATAGAGTATTGCACAGTGGTGGCAGAGCATTGCACAGTGGTGGCAGAGCATTGCACAGTGGTGGCAGAGCAATGCACAGTGGTGGCAGAGTAGGCAGTGTATTGCACAGTGGTGGCAGAGTATTGCACAGTGGTGGCAGTGTATTGCTGTCACTGACCAGCGCTGTGGGCACTACACATCCAGCCCACAGCGCTGGTCCCATCTCATCCCTTTCCGCTTCTCCCCTCTCACTGTACCGATCGGTTTGTGTACATTTGTGTACGTTTGTGTACATGTGATCGCTCCGTCATTTGACGGACCCGGCGGTCACGGATGTTCCCGAGTGCGTGCCCCAGGGGGTGCGTGGGAGCAAGTTTCTGGGAGGATGTCCGTAGGACGCCCACTCAGTATAAGCCGACCGCGCTGTAGCCGTCTTTTGGCTATGGCCCGGTCGGCATGTGGTTAAAGAGTAGATAGTTTTATCCCTAAAGTCCACTTTAAGGAATAATGGGAAAATTATCTAATTATTAAAACCAGTTTACATATCACCAGTTCCCCACTATCTTATCTGCACTGAACTGATAATGTCAAATCCTTAAATAATAATAATTTTTCACTTTCACTTTTAATTTATACAACTAAAAGGCAAATAAACTTTATACAAACAACCTCATACAGGGGTGTTCACCATTTTGCTATCTAAGGCAATTACAATTTACAGTACACCATTTCAGGTCCGATTTCAGCTCGAATTTTGGTCTGAATTCGGACCTGAAACGGACCAAAAGACGCACAGGGCTCCAGTGCAATTCGCATCGGAGCCTCCGTGGAGATGTGTGAACCGCTTCCTCAGAGAGCCGGCCACAATCTCCGGCTATGTGAATTGGATGCAGAGAAATCCGCATCCAATTCACAATTGTGTGAACCCAGCCTAAAATAAATTTAAATAATTAAATAATTAAAAATAATGTAAAAAATGTTAAAGTACCCTTGACACCCTACCCACACACGTGTACACAAACACATGCATGGTATGTGTTTATAAACGGCATATATGCCACACATATTAGGTATCACTGTGGACATCGGAGTGGAAGCAATAATTCTAGGTCCTTCATTTGCAGATAACTTTAAACTGACGAGCTATAAAGACATTTAAATAGTCGTCTATTAATAATTTTGGGTACCATAATTTTTGCTGGCACACACCTTTTTGAGCCTTGACACATTTGGTATCTATTTAATAGACACAATCTCATATTTTATTTTGTACAAAAAATCTACCATTATATTGTGTTTGTGTAAAAAAAAAAATGGTTTTGAGGGAAAGTGGTTAAATTATGGCAACCCAACAGCAATGTAATGCGGCAACATAACTAGAAGGTAGATCAATATATATAGTACATAGCAGGCACTAGGCAGACAACACATCTGTCCAGCTGCAGATCAATTACCAGTGCTAGGTGTGTAATTCCAAAACTGCTCACCTCTGCATCCTCTGCCATCCTCAATACTGCTCCACTCTGCATCCCTTGCCATCCTATTCCAACACTGCTCCTCTCTGCATCCCCTGCCATCCTCTTCCAACACTGCTCATCTCTGCATACCCTACCATACTCTTCCAATACTGCTCACCTCTGCATCCCCTGCCATCCTCTTCCGACACTGCTCACCTCTTCATCCCCTACTAAGCACTTCCAACACTGCTCATCTCTGCATACCCTACAATACTCTTCCAACACTGCTTACCCCAGCATCCCCTACTAAGTTCTTCCAACACTGATCACCTCTGCATCCCCTGCCACCCTCATCCAACACTGTTCACCTATGCGTTCCCTGCCACCCTCATCCAAAACTGCTCAATTCTGCTTTCCCTGCCACACTCATCCAACACTGCTCACCTCTGCGTCCCCTGCCACCCTCATCCAACACTACTCACCTCTGCGTTCCCTGCGACCCTATTCCAACACTGCTCACCTCTGCGTCCCCTGCCACCCTCTTCCAACATTACTCCTCTCTGCATCCCCTGCCACCCTCAGCCAACACAGCTCAACTCTGCGTCCCCTGCCACTCTCATCCAACACTGCTCACCTCTGCATTCCCTGCCACCCTCATTCAAGACTGCTTATCTCTGCATCCCTGCTACCCTCTTCCAAAACTGCTCACCTCTGCATTCCCTGCCACCCTCTTCCAACACTTTTTAACTCTGCCTTCCCTGCCACCCTCTTCCAACAAAGCTCACCTCTGCATTCCCTGCCACCCTCTTCCAACACTTTTTAACTCTGCCTTCCCTGCCACCCTCTTCCAACAAAGCTCACCTCTGCGTTCCCTGCCACCCTCTTCCAACACTGCTCCTCTCTGAATCCCCTGCCACCATCTTCCAACACTACTCACCTCTGCATTCCCTGACACCCTCTTCCAACACTGCTCAACTCTGCATTCCCTGCCACCCTCTTCCAACACAGCTCACCTCTGTGTTCCCTGCCATCCTCATCCAACACTGCTCACCTTTGCATCCCCTGCCACCCTCATCCAACACCGCTCATCTCTGCATCCCCTGCCACTCTTATCCAACACCTCTCACCTTTGTATCCCCTGCCACCCTCATCCAACACTGCTCATCTCTGCATCCCCTGCCACTCTCATCCAACACCTCTCACCTTTGTATCCCCTGCCACCCTCATCAAACACTGCTCACCTCTGCATTCCCTGCCACCCTCTTCCAACACTGCTCACCTCTGCATTCCCTGCCACCCTCTTCCAACACTGCTCACCTCTGCGTTCCCTGCCACCCTCTTCCAACACTGCTCAGCTCTGCATTCCTTGCCAACCTCTTCCAACACTGCTCACCTCTGCATTCCCTGAAACCCTCTTCTAACACTGATCAACTCTGCGTTCCCGGCCACCCTCTTCCAACACTGCTCACCTCTGCATTCCCTGCCACCCTCTTCCAACACTGCTCCTCTCTGCATCCCCTGCCACCCTCACCCAACACAGCTCACCTCTGCACCCCCTGCCATCCTCGTCCAACACTGATTCTCTCTACATCCCCTGCTCCTTTCTTCCAATGCTGCTCACCTCTGCATCCCCTACTAAGTTCTTCCAACACTACTTAACTCTGCATCCACTGCTGCTGTCATTCAACACTGCTCAGCTCTGCATACCCTGCCACCCTCTATCCAGTTTTCCTCATTGCTTACCTCTACATCCTCTACAGCCTCCTTACAACATTGCTCCCCTCTGCACCCCCTGCTACATTCTTCAACACTGCTCGCCTCTGCATCCCCTGCTGCCCTTTTCAACACAGCTCACCTCTGCATCCCTGTAGTCCTCAGCACTGCTCCCACAACATTTGCTGTGCAGTGCTATCAGCTGGAACTCAGTATAGACAAGCAGGGTATTAACCACTTGACTGTACTACTGAAAGGGTTGGCTGCCGCAGGCAGGCATTGATACTGCACAGAAAGTACAACCAACCTTCCATCCAGTTGCCCCCCATGAGACCAAACCAAAATTCTCAGATTGCCTCATTACAAAGAAGGCCCTGACCCCACATACACTGGACTTACTAAAATTCAAGGTGCCCATAGCTGGTTCAGGTACTACAGGTATAGTGAACTACTAAAGGAGAGTGTAAATGAGACTGCCTATCCCATGTGGTGACATTTACCCAATTTTTTTTAGGGTTGTAATACATCACTGCCTAAGAGAAGTTATATCCTACCAGCCTGCCCCTAAATCTTTGCATTCTCTGCTAATAGAGCTTTCTGAACCCAAGAATTTTTTACATCTTACAGCTGCACTCTGGCCTTATCATCAGTGTAGCACAGTTGTCCAGCCTCCTCTCCTGTACTGAAATAGCTTAGACAGTTCACACATTATGTATGTTTTTTGTTCATGCAGAGGGTTAAACAAAAGAAAATGCAACAATTCCCCCCTCCAAACATCCAAGGTGGATGAAGGAATCCCTCCCACTGTGGTATTGTATTCTGACAGCAAGGACCCTTCAGACAGATCAACCAACCTGCCCATACATGGATTGAAATTTGGCTGGTGCTTGCTGAACCTATCGAATTGCGATCCATGTATTGCCAGCTTAAATCTGATTTCACTGTACACGGTAAGCTTCTTATAAACAGATAAGCAATTTAATGGCTTCCCGACCAGCCGCCGCAGCTATACTGCGGCAGGTTGGCTCCCCTGGGTGAGCCGTCGTAGCTGTACATTGGCTCTTTAAGTCGCTGTAGCAGGCATGCGCCAACAGCGTATCCCTGGTGCCGATGCGCGTGCCCAGCGGGTGCACTGACCTCTGGGCACCCGCGACTGCTCGTGAGAGAGCGAGAAGCGGGATCTGTGTGTGTAAACATACAAATCCCGGATCTGTCAGGGTGGAGGAGAGAGATTGTGTGTTCCTACTAATTAGGAACAACGATCTCTCTCCTCCTCTAGTCAGCCACATTCCCCTACAGTTAGAAACACACATAGAGAACACAGTTAACCCCTTCATCGCCCCCTAGTTTTAACCCCTTCCCTTACAGTGATATTTATACAGTAATCAGTGGCTATTTTTAGCTCTGATCGCTGTATAAATGTCACCTGTCCCAAAAAAGTGTCAAAAGTGTCCGATGTGTCCGTCGCAATGTTGCAGTCCCGATAAAAATCGCAGATCACTGCCATTACTAGTAAAATAATAATAATAAAAAATGCCATAAATCTATCCCCTATTTTGTAGACGCTATAACTTTTGCACAAACCAATCAATATACGCTTATTGCAATTTTTTTACCAAAAATATGTAGACGAATACATCTTGCCTAAACTGATGAAGAAATTTTTTTTTACATTTTTTGGGGATATTTATTATAGCAAAAAGTACAAAATAGTGTGTTTTTTTTCAAAATTGTCACTCTTTTTTTGTTTATAGCGCAAAAAATAAAAAACCGCAGAGGTGATAAAATACCACCAAAAAAAAGTTTGTGGGAAAAAAAGGACATAAATTTTGTTTGGGTACAACATTGCACGGCCGTGCAATTGTCAGTTAAATCGATGCAGTGCCGTGCAAAAAATGGCCTGGTCAGGAAGGGGGCAAATTCTTCCGGGGCTGAAGTGGTTAAAGTTTAGCCTTAACAGTACTTAGATAGGATGTATTATTATTATTTTTTCTTTATTTTTGTCTGCTGTTCCTGCCAGTAACAAATGTCCTGTACTCACTCACCGTACTATATATGTGGGTGCAGCATTGTCATCCAAGGACAGAACACAGCCCCCTCACCTCTCCATAACATGGGGTGGATAAGAGTACAGTGTGTACTGGACACAGGACAGCATGGATCCCCATGTAACTGCCTTATCTTACGAATGTGGGGTTGTGGTATGAAACATGTTTGGCAATTGTGACAAAGTTGAGGGCTTTCACTTTTTTGTCTAAACCTCAGGTCTGTTTTACACAGGCTTCAGCTTGTATAAGAGCAGTGTTAACAGCAAGATTTTATGAAACTTTCAGCAAGCTTTTGCAAGGCTTTCGGAAAGCTTCAAGCCACTTTCTTTAAGACTTTAAAGTGCCCTTTAGCTCTTGCTTGGAAATGTTATAGAAAGATCCTAATAGGAGTGCTGATTGTCACTTTAAAAAAGCTGCTAGCAGACTTCAGCAGGCTGTAAAAAAGCTTCAAGTAGTGCTGAAGCCTGCTAGCAGCTTATTTAAAGTGACAGTCAGCATTCCCATTAGGATTTGTGTTTAACATTTACAGACTGGAGCTGGAGCTTCAACAAAGCTTGGGGAAAGCTCTGCAAATGCTTTGTAAAAGCTTATTGTTCACACTACTCTTATACAAGCTGAAGCCTGTGTGAAACAGACCAAATTCTGGCTATTACTGCTAGATAAAAAACTGGTGTTGCAGTTAAAAATTTAAATTCCATAAATATATCCCATAGTTTGGAGACAATATAACTTTTGCGGCCCAACGGAGAGACTTCTCCATCTGTTCTGACAGTATGGTGTCTAATGCCACTCGTTTCTGATTACAGGGGGTCCCCGGGTTACAAACAAGATAGGGACTGTAGGTTTGTTCTTAAGTTGAATCTGTTGTAAGTCGGAACAGGTACATTTTTTTAAGTGTAGCTCCAGCCAAAAAATAAATTTTTAAGCTTTTTGGAGAACATAGGAAGGGTTATCACCCCTGTAACATTTGTTTTGCTGTCTGTGCCCCTGTTCAGAAGATTTCACCTCACCTTCTGTCCCAATGACAATTGGATTTTGAAAATTTTGGGTTGTTAGGGAAGCAAGGACTGGTGATAAAGCATCAGTGGAGACACCTTTTTCCCATATTAACTCTTACAGAAGTGAATTTCCCTTCCTAGGGGTGGATTTCCTCTCACTTCCTGTTGTCTCCCTCCGTTTGTAAGTAGGAGTCGTTTGTAAGTCGGATGTTTGTAAGTCGGGGACCCCCTGTAATTTGCCTCAAAACCTCTGGGGAGTGAGATTGGTAATGAATATGGTAACGTTTATTTAGTTCATGGGTTAGGGAGCTAATTTCTGCCATTCAATGCCTTTTCCTGGTGGTAGCCTTTTTTATGATATGACCTCTCATGATCGCCTTATGGGCTGCCCATAAAGATGAGGGAGAGGTGTCTTCAAGATCATTTAGCAAGTGATGTTTTTAGCCCGGGCTATGGAAGAGGCAGATTTCGTGGGACCACCTAGCAACAGGGAGAAATAGGTAAGTGAATTATTTTTTTTTTTATCCAATTAATTTGTATTAGCTCATTTGCTGCACATAGGTTAAAAGTTGGAAATTTGGGGGAAACACCACTTTAAGTCTCCATGCGGCCGTCTGAGGTGCAAGCCCTATATAGGGGGTCTGAAAGGACACTGCATGATGGTCTGACCAGGAACATGCATGTATTGTGGCTGGAGTAGAATTAGCAAGTAGGATAGGGGTGCTAAATACATAATCCATCCTGGAGTTACTATCATGGGGGTGTGAATAGTGAGTATACTCGCTCACACCCACATTCTGTGCCCTCCAAGTGTCTATCAGGTGGTATGATTCCAGAGATCTCTGCAGTGATCTAGGAAATGCATTTGCCACATTCACCAACTTACTTCTGTCCAATCTAGAATGTGCCACTAGGTTAAAATCTCCTCCAACCAACACATGTGTAGCGATATATCTGTCTAGAACCTGAAAGAAAGACTGAAAAAAGGTGCTTTGAGAAACATTCGGTGCATATACATTCGCTATAGTTATTGTTTTGCCCTGAATGGAGCCCTGAAGGATCAAATATCTACTCTTTGGGTCTTTATATATATATATATATATATATATATATACCGTATATATGATGGATGTCAAATAATACCGTGTTTTTAAACAAATATTGCCACTCCCCTAGACTTGGACTCAAAAGTGGTAAAATAGTGCAGTTTATATGATTTGTCGAAGTATTGAGGGTGATTAGAGGAGGAAAAATGTGTCTTCTGTAGCAAAATAATATTGGCGCCTACATTTTTGTAGAATTTAAAAGCTTTTTTACGTTTCTGTGGGGAGTTGAACCCTCTCACATTGTGGGAAATAATGCGGAGACCCATTTTGGGGGTGTAGAAAAACGATGGTTATCTATATTATAGTAAGTAGGGCTGTTACTGATTACAATTTTCGTGTTCAATTAATCAATTTTTTTAAATCGATTAACCACTTCAGCCCTGAAGAATTTACCCCCTTCCTGACCAGAGCACTTTTTGCGATTCGGCACTGCGTCGCTTTAACTGACAATTGTGAAATCATGCAACGTGGCTCCTAAACAAAATTGATGTACTTTTTTCCCACAAATAGAGCTTTCTTTTGGTGGTATTTGATCACCCCTGCGGTTTTTTTATTTTTTTGCGCTATGAACAAAAAAAGAGCGACAATTTTTAAAACAACGCATAATTTTTTACTTTTTGCTATAATAAATGTACGCCAAAAAATATATAAATAAACATTTTTTTTCCTCAGTTTAGGCTGATACGTATTCTTCTACATATTTTTGGTAAAAAAAATCGCAATAAGCGATTATTGATTGGTTTGCGCAAAAGTTATAGCGTTTACAAAATAGGGGATAGTTTTATGGCATTTTTACTAATAATTTTTTTTTTTAAATAGCGGCGATCATCAATTTTTATTGTGACTGCGACATTATGGCGGATACATCGGACATTTTTGACACATTTTTGGGACCATTGTCATTTGTCAGTTAAAAAATGACTTAACTTCACAGTTCACACAAATACGTTTTAAATTCAAACTGTAGCACTGACATAAGTAATTATTTTTCCACAGTAGCGTGACAATCCCTCCACCTCCGGTCTAACTAATCACTCTCACCTTATGGCATGGACCCCTGTGCGAACAGGTGGTCATGCAAGCGGTATCAAAAGGGTTAACACGGACCATAAACTTCACTCACATCTCCTTAGATCTCAGCAAGGACACCACTTAAGTATAAGATTACATTTTTGTGTTCAAACACAAACTACTCACATAAAGATGATCCGTAGGGCAGCAGCGGGTGACGTCATGCGTAGCTCTTCCCCCGTATGCATTACGTTCAATCAGAACTTCAACATTACCGGACTCCTCCCCCCTTCCCTTCGTTAGCAGACGGAGGTACTTGGGGAAGGGGGGAGGAGTCTGGTGACATCGATGTCCATGACGTCACCGGATCTCAGACGAAACTCCCTGAAGACCCGGAAGCCGGCGGAGAGGTGAGTACCGATCAAAAGAATTTTGATTATGTAAAAAAAATTACGATTAATCAAGGAATTAATCGTAAATTTTCGCAGCCCTAATAGTAAGTAATCAATTGCCAGGTGAGTGGGGGGTTATTACTGTGTGAACCATGGGACTCACCAGGACTGAAGCCCAAACCCACATTGCAAGAGACCAAATCTAGCCGTGTGGCAAAGAAGTCAAAAAGGTGGCACAATGTCATCTCATAGAGCATATCATATATACACATACTTAACATTCCCTGAGTGGTCACATCAATTTGCATATCAACCTAAAAAATTAGTATAGAAGAAAATAGAAAAAAATAATGTTAGAACTTGAATGCACTAAACAATAGGGGGCCAGGGGGGTGAGGACCACCCTACCAAGATAATGTCTTTGCATGGACTAATCAGTCCAAAACTCAGTCGGTGCTTCATCTTCCCCCTCCAACTCTGTCTGGAAGGCTGTCTGGGAGAATAACGGCTACTGTCCCCTTTCTTAAAAGAACAGAAGGGGGTAGTATTGGCAACAAAGAAAAGCTAACATGAGTGGGGGGGGGCAATACAAACGGACAGGAAGGGACTTGGCCATGGTGATTGCAAGGTTACACATGAGCTACCTCCCAACTTTGGTGATCTTAAATGGATGATGTAAGAGACGCTTCCAACCAGCATGGATCAAGCTTCTCTGTCTCTGGATCTCCTTCAACTCCTCCGATCACATTGAGGCGATGGGGTGGCCCAGATTGGGGTTGGCTGAGAAGTTGAAGAAAATCTCGGGGCAGTATGCAGATCCAGTAGGCCCAGTTTGACAAGCAGATCTTTGCCCTCCTGGAGGTTGGTTACCGTATAGGTAGTGCCATTGAGTGGGACTGCGAGTTTGAAAGGGAAACCCCATCTATAGCGGATTCTGGCAGATTGTAGAACAGATGTGACCTCTTTCAACCTCCTTCTCTTGTCTAGTGTTGCCGGTGAAATTTCAGGGTAAATATGAATATTGACCCCCTCCAGTTGAATTAGAGGAGTGTTGCGAGAGGCATGGAGGATATCCTCTTTTACCAGGAAGTCCTTCAGACACATTGCTATATCCCTAGGGTTTTTTTCTGGTGGGGGTTTAGGGCACAGGGCTCTGTGGATTATATCCCATGTGAAGGAAGTGTCAGCATGATCAGGGAGCAACGAGTGGAATATTTTATTTAAAGGAGCACTGTGATGGAGGACACCTGATGTAAAGGAGTACTGTGATGGGGACACCTGATGTAAAGGAGCACTGTGATGAGATCACCTGATGTAAAGGAGCACTGTGATGAGATCACCTGATGTAAAGGAGCACTGTGATGGGGATACCTGATGTAAAGGAGCACTATGATGGGGATACCTGATGTAAAGGAGCACTCTGATGGGCATATTTTTATTGTGCCCATCAGAGTACCCTCTGACATAAAATGTGCCCATCAGAGTGCCCCCAGAGTGTCCATCAGCGTGTCCCTTATTTTATGTTAAGGGGCACGCTGATGAGAATATTTTATGTTAAGGGACACGCTGATGGGCAGACTTGATATTCGGACCTCAGCCCAAAGAAAATTTTAGCAACCGGGCCTCCTTAAATTTTAATTTAATACCCCTGCTCTAGGGTGTCTGCTTTCTGAAAATAAAATGTGTTGGGGGTTTATGCAATCTTCAGGCCTAAAATGGCTCTGGCAGCAAAAGGGTGAACAAATTTGTGTATTTTCAATCTTGCTATTGTAGCCAGATTAACAAACCTTCTCCCTGATATTTGGTATTTTGTATTGGTATGTGTCTCCAAAGTCAGTGTCCATCTACCCATTTTTTTTACAGTAGTTTTCCTATCGACCCTAAAAAATGGTAGAACTCACTAACATGTTTCACCTCCAGTGAACTTTATTGGGATGGGCAACTAAGTTCAGGGTTCATTGAATTTCAAACAGGATTCGCCAAACCCATCAGCAAACTGAACCCAGGCAGATTTACTCATCCTTTGTCAGCATGTGTTACCATGTAGTATTACCCTTTCTCTCACAGTTTGCTGTACAGTGGAAAGCAAGAGGGTGATACAAGTTACATTTAAAAATAGATTTGATAATTTTTTTTTTTAGATCTGACTAAAGTTTAACTTTATTAGCTATAGAAAATGGGAAGTTGAAAACTACTACATGGCAATATTTGGCGGGCGTATCACATTTGTAATTCAGTTCAGCTCTTTACAGTAGGTATTAAAATAATCAAGCAATAAACATGAACAGCTTAACTGCAAGTTACTATGGCACTAAATAACATACAGCTGCAATTCATGGAAGAAAAAGAAACTATAGTTTATAAAGAAGCAGATTTTGACTTTATCAAGGGCACCTGGTAAAACTATAAGCCCCCATACACAGGTCTGGATTGACTCCCTTTGCCGCCCCAAGGCCGGGTCCTTCAATGCCGCAACCCCCCCCCCCCCCCCACACACACACACCAACATTCTCGTCCTTTATCGATAACTGCTACAATAGATCAATTAAAAACATATCTCCACACACAAGAACACTGAAAATAACTGGCTTTAATTGTACAGACTGAAAATACTCTGTAGTGCAGAAAATGCCTTTTAAAGATTATAGCAGTAAGAAACTCCCTACAATTTTTTTTAGTTATAACTTTTCTTTTGGCAAACTCATCGATAATATCATTGTAACACCTTTATTTTCACCCCTCTATCTACACCACGGTATCATCTCTATATACCCCCCTCTATCATCTCTATATACTCCCCCTCTATCATCTCTATATACACACCCCTCTATATACATCCCTCTATCGCCTCCATATACACACCCCTCTGTATATACACCCCTCTATCGTCTCTATATACACTCCCCCTCCCCCGGTTGGTACACCCCATGTCTCCAGTAAGTTCCCCTCCCCGGTAGGAACACCCTATGTCTCCGGTCGGTTCCCCTCCCTGCTCACCCTCTCCGGTGTGTTTCCTCTCTGGTTCTCCGCTTCTCCCGCTACATAACGGGGACTAACACTAGAGGGCGGTGAATCCGTTATGACTACGTCACTCCTTCTCTCTCTGCCAATCTGGAACAGTCTCTGCTCCCGCTTCCACCAATCCAGGTCAGGGAGGGATGAGGGGGTGGGGAAAGGAGACAGAGTTTTGGTCTCCATGGAGATCCAGAGATTTAGTACTTCATTGGGGGGAGCCTGCAGCTCTACAGGTGCCGCCAGACATGAGTGTGATTCCGCCCTCTGCAGGTGATAGCGGGGAACTACACCATATAAGTGATTGCTCCATCTCTATTCAGAGCTCCGAATGATGTTGGTGTGGGGGGCAGCCGTGAAAGCCGAGAAGTCGCTGCAGGAGCAGTGCCGCCCCTGCACCACTGCCCCCCCCCCCCCCCAGGCCTGGCCTCGGTGGCCTTGTGGAAAATCCGGCCCTGTCCGTACACATGGTCGGACATTCTGATCACCAAATTTCCGACGGATTTTGTCCGAAACTGGTGTTGCCTACACACGGTCGGACAAAGTTGTCCGAATTTCCGGTCGTCAAGACGTAAGCCGCATACGACGGGACTAGAAAAGGGAAGTTCAGCACCACGTCTGGCACCCTTTGGGCTCCTTCTGCTGATCTCGTGTTTATCGTGTGTTAGTAGAAGTTTGGTTAGAGACGATTCACGCTTTTCAGACTTGTGCTTCAGATCGTTACTGCTCTTCAGTTTGTGCTTGTCGGTGCGTATCTGCTTATCAGTGTGTGTAGTCAGTTCGCATTTGTTTGTCATTGCGGCCTATATCTTGATTAGGGATGGGCCCGGTGTTCGATTCGAACCCACGTTCGAATCGAGCACCGGGCGTTCGCCCGCTCGGCGAGCCCAGAACTATTTGTGAACATTCGTGTGATGCGAGCGGCCCGCAATGCATTGCGCCAGGCGCAGTGCATTGCTGGCTGATGATTGCCAAGCATGCACTGTGACCCCGCATGCTTGGCCAATCACAGCGCCGGCAGCGAGGAGAGCAATAATTGGCTACAGGCAGGACGCCTGTAGCCAATTATAGCTCAGGGGCTTTAGTACACGCCCCACTCTATAAAAGGCCGCCGTGCCGTCGGCCTAGTGCACATGTGTTCCGGCTTTGATTCTGATATAGACAGACTGCTGATGCTGTGCTGATGCTGATTCATTATCATTACTACTGAAGTGAATACTGATCATTAGAGAATATATATTCATTCTGCTGATTGCACTGCTGCTGAGTGGTGACATTATCTGCTGCTGAGTCTAACTGCTGTGATTCTGGGGATTAGTCTGGTGTGTGCGTACTGTTAGTACAACATTGCAGTAGCACCTTCTGTCCTATGCTGTTAGTACAGCATTGCAGTATCACCTTCTGTCCTATTGTGATCTAAGGCAGGCAGGGATTTATAGGAGCTAGTGTGTGTGTCAGCACACATAAAACCACCTCAGTCATTCTATCTGCTATAAGGCCCAGTTGTTGTCATGGAAGGCAGCCAGGCATCTCCAGCAGCTAGCTTGTGTGTGTGTGTGCTCTGTTAGTACATCACACATAAAACCATCTCAGCCTCTCCATCTGCTATAAGGCCCAGTTGTTGTCATATAAGGCAGTCTCTATCTGCCGTAAGGCCCAGTTGTTGTCATCGAAGGCAGCCAGGCATCTCCAGGAGCTAGCTTGTGTGTGTGTGTGCTCTGTTAGTACATCACACATAAAACCACCTCAGCCTCTCTATCTGCTATAAGGCCCAGTTGTTGTCATATAAGGCAGTCTCTATCTGCCGTAAGGCCCAGTTGCTGTCATCGAAGGCAGCCAGGCATCTCCAGGAGCTATCTTGCGTGTGTGTGTGCTCTGTTAGTACATCACACATAAAACCACCTCAGCCTCTCTATCTGCTATAAGGCCCAGTTGTTGTCATATAAGGCAGTCTCTATCTGCTGTAAGGCCCAGTTGTTGTCATCGAAGGCAGCCAGGCATCTCCAGGAGCTAGCGTGTGTGTGTGCTCTGTTAGTACATCACACATAAAACCACCTCAGTCACTCTATCTGCTATAAGGCCCAGTTGTTGTCATCGAAGGCAGCCAGGCATCTCCAGCAGCTAGCATGTGTGTGTGCTCTGTTAGTACATCACACATAAAACCACCTCAGCCTCTCTATCTGCTATAAGGCCCAGTTGTTGTCATATAAGGCAGTCTCTATCTGCCGTAAGGCCCAGTTGTTGTCATCGAAGGCAGCCAGGCATCTCCAGCAGCTAGCGTGTGTGTGTGTGCTCTGTTAGTACATCACACATAAAAACCACCTCAGCCTCTCTATCTGCTATAAGGCCCAGTTGTTGTCATATAAGGCAGTCTCTATCTGCCGTAAGGCCCAGTTGTTGTCATCGAAGGCAGCCAGGCATCTCCAGCAGCTAGCGTGTGTGTGTTTGTGTGCTCTGTTAGTACATCACACATAAAACCACCTCAGCCTCTCTATCGGCGATAAGGCCCAGTTGTTGTCATATAAGGCAGCCTCTACTTGCCGTAAGACCCAGTTGTTGTCATCGAAGGCAGCCAGGCATCTCCAGGAGCTATCGTGTGTGCTCTGTTAGTACAGCACACATAAAACCACCTCAGCCTCTCTATCTGCCATAAGGCCCAGTTGTTGTCATATAAGGCTGCCTCTATCTGCCGTAAGGCCCAGTTTTTGTCATCTAAGGCAGCCTCTATCTGCCGTAAGGCCCAGTTGTTGTCATCTAAGGCAGCCTCTATCTGCCGTAAGGCCCAGTTGTTGTCATCTAAGGCAGCCTCTATCTGCCGTAAGGCCCTGTTGCTGTCATCTAAGGCAGCCATCTGCAGGAGTTAGTGTGTGTGCTGTGTGACTCCAGCACAATATACACTACCCACTACAATGCCTGGAAGACCGCCAAGGAGAGGCAGACAGTCCCGAGGCAAGAACACAGGGCAAGCAGGCTCTGTTTCTAGAGAAAACAGTGCTGGTCGTGGACGTGGACGTGGTCGTGCATCGTCATCAGCACGTGGCCATGGGACACGCTTGTCCTTTTTTTCGGCAGCTGGACATGTTGAGCCGCATCATGCCGAAGGCTTGGTAGAATGGATGACCAAGCCCTCCTCATCCTCCTCATCCTCTCTCACCCAGGCTCAGGGTACTGGCAGAGCAGCTGCCAACGCGTACTCAATGACATCATCAGGCACCCCTTCCCTAGACCCACCATGTCTTCCTGAGGAGTCCCCCGAACTGTTTGAGCACAGTGTTGGGTACATGCTCCAGGAGGATGCCCAACGTTTTGAAGGCTCGGATGATGATACCCAGCTAGAGGAAGGCAGTAGCGTGTGCGCAGAGAGAGGGGATGCTCAAGGACAGCAATCTGTCAGTCATGTTCCACCAGCTGCAGCTTACTGCCAGGTTTGCTCCAGTGGTGAAGAGGGAGGGGATGATAAGGTCACTGACTCCACGTGGGTGCCTGAAGGGAGAGAGGAGGAGGAGGAGGAGGAGGAGGCACATGTCCAACGAGGCGGGATGCCCTCCGGAGGCCAGCTAGAGGCCAGCACACCAACTGGATCACACCGCAGAGCTCCGCCTGTGCAGAGCGCTGCCTCTGCACGTTATCAAAAAAGTTCTTTGGTGTGGGCCTTTTTTGAGACGAGTACATCAGATCGCACCACTGCTATTTGCAACATATGTCTCAAGCGTATCTCGCGTGGCCAAAACATCAGCCGCTTGGGCACCACAAGCATGACCAGACATATGTCAACCTGCCATGCAGCTCATTGGCAAGCGCACATTAAAGACCCACACCAAAGAACAAAGCGGACCTCTCCTTGCCCCTCATCAGCTGGGATCTCCAACCCCACTATATCTTCAGTCCTCTCTGAAAGCTGCTCTGAGAGGAATGAATGTGTAGAATTAGGTGTGTCACAGCAGTACAGTGCAGTACACCGCCGTCCGATTCTACCAGGCAAATTTCCCTGCCCCAGCTGCTGGACCGTCGAAAGAAGTTTACTCCCAGCCATCCACATGCCCAGCGGTTGAATGCTAGCTTGGCTAAATTGCTAGCACTTCAACTGCTGCCTTTTCAGTTGGTAGACTCGGCCCCTTCCGTGAGTTTGTTCAATGTGTGGTTCCTCGGTGGCAGGTTCCCAAACGCCACTTTTTTTCACGGAATGCGATTCCGGCTCTCTACCGGCATGTGGAAGGCAATGTCCATGCCTCGCTGGACAGGGCGGTCAGCGGTGAGGTGCATATTACCGCTGACTCATGGTCCAGCAGGCATTAACAGGGACGTTACCTGTGTTTCACGGCCCATTGGGTCACTCTATTGGCAGCTTGGAGGGATGCAGGACAAGGTGCAGTAGTGTTGGAGGTTGTTCCGCCACCACGCCTCCAAAATGCTACTACTGGTTGTGACACACCTCTCTCCTCCACCACCCCCTCCTCCTCTTCTTCTTCCTCCATGGCCTCTTCGAGTGCTGTGTCCTCGGAACCAGCGGTGCTCCGTAGGCGTACAAGGGGCTAATCGAGTACACAGGCAAAAAGATGTCATGCCGTGCTTGCGCTGGTGTGTTTGGGGGACAGGAGCCACACTGGGGCAGAGGTTCTGGCAGCTCTGCAGGGGCAGGCCGAGAGGTGGTTGACGCCACACCAGCTTAAGCCAGGAATGGTGGTTTCTGACAATGGCACCAACCTCCTCTCTGCCCTGCGACAGGGTCAGCTGACCCATGTGCCCTGTATGGCTCACGTCCTCAACCTGGTGGTGCAGCAGTTCTTGGGCAGGTACCCAGGCTTACAGGATGTCCTGAGGCAGGCCAGGAAAGTCTGTGTGCATTTCCACCGATCGTATAATGCCAGTGCTCGGCTGGTTGAGCTGCAAAAGGAGTTGAACCTGCCCAAGAACCGCCTTATATGTGACATGCCCACCAGGTGGAACTCAACGTTGGCCATGCTGTAGCGACTGCACATGCAGCAGAGGGCCATCAATGAGTACCTGTGCGACTACGGCACCAGGACAGGGTCAGGGGAGCTTGGCTTTTTCCCCCCACGCCAGTGGAGCATGATCAGGGATGAATGCACTGTCCTGTCACCATTTGAGGAGGCCACGAGGATGGTGAGCAGTCACAGTGCATGCATCAGTGACACTGTACCTCTTGTCCACCTGTTGGAGCATACGCTGCGTGGGATAATGGACAGGGCACTTGAGGCAGAACAGAGGCAGGAAGAGGAGGACTTCCTTGCATCTCAAGGCCCCCTTTATCCAGACAGTGTTCCTTCTCTCCCACCCATCACACAGGAAGAGGAGGAGGAGGAGGAGGTTTGTGTGAGCATGGAGGTGGAGCCTGGCACTCAGCATCAGCAGCAGCAGTCTTTTAGGGATGATGTACAGTCCCAACAAACCAGTGGACTTGTACGTGGCTGGGAGGAGGTGGCTGGCGATCATGTCGTCCTCAGTGAACCAGAAGACTCCGGACCGAATGCCTCAGCTAACCTACGTTGCATGGCCTCCCTGATCCTGCAAAGCCTGTGGAAGGATCCTCGTATTCTTCGGGTTAAAGGAGAGGGACCATTACTGGCTGGCCACTCTCCTTGATCCACGGTACAAGGGTAAGGTTGCGGACCTTATCTTGCCGTCGCAGAGGGAGCAGAGGATGAGACATCTCAGGGAGGCCTTGCAGAAAGGTCTGTGCAACGCTTTCCCAGAGACTGGGAGGTTACAAACTCCTGGTCCTGGACGACGAGTTGCTGAGGCTTCGGTCAGTAGCAGAAGGAGCGGTGGGGAAGGTGGACGTCTGACCGATGCGTTCAGACAATTTTTTAGTCCGCAGCCCCAAGGTATGATCGGTTCCAGCAACCATCGCCAGCGTCTGATATACATGGTGCAGGAATACCTAGGGGCAAGGTCAGACTTGGACACCTTTCCCACCGAAAATCCTCTGGCTTACTGGGTCTTGAGGATGGATCACTGGCCAGAGCTTGCCCAGTATGCAATTGAGCTACTGGCCTGTCCTGCATTCTTTCCGAACGCACATTCAGTGCTGCTGGAGGATTTGTCACCGATCACAGGGTGCGCCTGTCCACCGACTCGGTTGATCGACTGACCTTCATAAAGATGAATCAGTCTTGGATCACCACCAGCTACCAGGCACCTGAAGCGGATATAACTGAATAATTTATAATGTCACATTCCTTCAAGACTGCATATGCTGATGCTGAGGGACTGTCCTGTTATGTTCACTGACTATACTCTTCCTCCTCCTCAATGATCCATTACTTGATAGCTTGGAAGAACATTTTTGTTTCTGGGTGCCACCACACCAGTGCCTAAGGCACAATTTTTCAGCCCCTCTTTAACAGGGGCATGTAATTACAATTTTTTATGCAATGCTTTGCAGCAGGTCTCATTGCTGTGCTCAGAGTACAGTATCTGTGAAGGGTTGCAGTGTTGTGGCACCAGCACCAGTGCCTAAGGCACAATTTTTCAGCCCCTGTTTAACAGGGGCGTGTAATTACAATTTTTTAAGCAATGCTTTGCAACAGGTCTTATTGCTGTGCTCAGAGTACAGTATCTGTGAGGGGTTGCAGTGTTGTGGCACCAGCACCAGTGCCTAAGGCACAATTTTTCAGCCCCTGTTTAACAGGGGCGTGTAATTACAATTTTTTAAGCAATGCTTCGCAACAGGTCTGACTGCTGTGCTCCAAGTACAGTATCTGTGAGGGGTTGCAGTGTTGTGGCACCAGCACCAGTGCCTAAGGCACAATTTTTAAGCCCTTGTTTAACAGGGGCATGTAATTACAAATCTCGATCTAATAGTTCACAGCAGAGCCCATTCCTGCGCCCACCAAGAGTAACTGTGAGGGCTTACAGTCTTGTGGCAACACCGTCCAGCACCAAAGGCCCAATTTTCAGCCCCTGTTTAACAGGGGCGTGTAATTACAAATATTGATCTAATAATTCTCAGCAGGGCCCATTCCTGCGCCCACCAAGAGTAATTGTGAGGGCTTACAGTCTTGTGGCAACACCATCCACCACCACCACCACCACCACCACCACCAAAGGCCCAATTTTTCTGCCCTGTTCAACAGGGGCATGCAATTACAAATCTTGATCTAATAATTCACAGCAGGGCCCATTCCTGCGCCCACCAAGAGTAACTGTGAGGGCTTACAGTCTTGTGGCAACACCGTCCACCACCACCAACAAAGGCCCAATTTTTCTGCCCTGTTCAACAGGTGCATGCAATTACAAATCTTGATCTAATAATTCACAGCAGGGCCAATTCCTGTGCCCACCAAGAGTAACTGTGAGGGCTTACATTGTTGTGGCTACACCAACATCTAATGGGGCAAATTTCTGCAGAGTATATACGGCAGGCCCCTACTTTCAAACATCCAACTTACAAACCACTCCTACTTGCAAACGGAAGGAGAAAACAGGAAGTGAGAGGAAATCTACCCCTAGGAAGGGAAATTCTATCCTGTTAGATTTAATTTGGGAAAAAGGTATCTCCTCTCTACTGATGCTTTATCACCAAATCTTGTTTCAATAAAAACCCCACATTTGTCATTGGGACGGAAAGTGAGGTGAAATGTTCTGAACAGATTTGCAAAGACAGCAAATGTTACAGGGGTGATAACCCCTCCCTATGTTCTCCAAAAAGATTTTTTTTGGATGGAGCTACACTCAAAAATTTACCTGTTCAGATTCTACTTAAGAACAAACCTACAGTCCCTGTCTTGTTTGCACCGCCTGTATACTGCTGTTCAGAGTATATAGGGTTGTAGGTATAGGGTTTTATTTTTGTTGCGGGGTTCCCCTTAATATCCATACAAGACCCAAAGGGGCTGGGGTGGGGAGGGAGGGGGGGTGATGGGGTAGCCATGCCATTTTTCTCAAGGATTTTAAGCCATATTGCCAGGACAAGACATGACATTAAAGCCGCAAGCGGTTTTAAGTGGCTTCTTTTTTTTCCTTTACAAATGTCATTTTGTGCAGGGACAGTTCTAAACACGGGAAACACATGCCACTTCACAGGCATACTTTAGACACCCCCCAGGTACCATATTTAAAGGAATATTTCACTTTTTTTTTTTTTTCACTTTATGCATCATTAAAATGACTGCTCCCGAAAAAACTTTAGTTTTTAAAACTTCTTTTTGCATTGATATATGTCCCCTGGGGCAGGACCCGGGTCCCCAAACCTGTTTTATATGATATTAACATGCATATTGGGCGTTATAATTAGCACTTTTGATTTTGAACGTTCGCACCCATTGTAACGAATAGGGTTCGAAAATTTGCACAAACTTTCGGTCCGTTCTAAGGTTCTGGTGCGAACCAAACCCGGGGGTGTTCGGCTCATCCCTAATCTTGATATAGTAAGCTCTGATTTTCAGTGCTTATTGTCCGCTTGTTTCTGGTTTTCAGTTTGTTCTTTCAGGCCTTGCTGTTTATTTGTTTATGACATCTGATAAAGGTTTTTTTTGGATCAAAAAAAATACCCCCTTTCTGACCAGAGCACTTTTTGCTATTCGGCACTGCGTTGCTTCAACTGACAAATGCGCATTCGTGCGACGTGGCTCCCAAACAAAATTGACATCCTTTTTTTCCCACAAATAGAGCTTTCTTTTGGTGGTATTTGATCACCTCTGCGTTTTTTTTTACAATTTAGAAAAAAACGCATAATTTTTTACTTTTTTGCTATAATAAATGTCCCCCAAAAATATATAAATAAACAATTTTTTTCCTCAGTTTAGGCCAATAGATATTCTTCTACATATTTTTGGTAAAAAAAAATTTGCAATAAGCGATTATTGATTGGTTTGCGCAAAAGTTATAGCGTTTACAAAATAGGGGATGGTTTTATGGCATTTTTATTAATAATTTTTTTTTTTTTTTAAATAGCGGCGATCATCGATTTTTATCATGACTGCGAAATTATGGCGGATACATCGGACATTTTTGACACATTTTTGGGACCATTGTCATTTGTCAGTTAAAAAAAAAGAAAAAAAAATACATGACTTAACTTCACAGTTCACACAAATACGTTTTAAATTCAAACTGTAGCACTGACGTAAGTAATTATTTTTTCCACAGTAGCGTGACAATCCCTCCACCTCCGGTCTAACTAATCACTCTCACCTTATGGCATGGACCCCTGTGCAAACAGGTGGTCATGCAAGCGGGTATCAAAAGGGTCAACACAGACAATAAACTTCTCTCACGTCTCCTTAGATGTCAGCAAGGACACCGCTTAAGTATAAGATTTAATTTTTGTGTTCAAACACAAACTACTCACATAAAGATGATAAAAGCACAGCATGTAAAGCCGACAATCGTGTTAGTTCCGTAGGGCAGCAGCGGGTGACGTCATGAGTAGCTCCTCCCCCTATGCATTACGTTCAATCAGAACTTCAACATTACCGGACTTCTCCCCCCTTCCCTTCGTTAGCAGACGGAGGCACTTGGGGAAGGGGGAGGAGCCTGGTGACGTCGATGTCCGTGATATCACTGGATCTCAGAAAGGGAAACCCCATCTATAGCGGATTTTGGCAGATTGTAGAACAGATGTGACCTCTTTCAACCTCCTTCTCTTGTCTAGTGTCGCCGGTGAAATTTCAGGGTAAATATGAATAGTGACCCCCTCCAGTTGAATTAGCGGAGTGTTGTGAGAGGCATGGAGGATATCCTCTTTTACCAGGAAGTCCTTCAGACACATCCCTATCTCCCTAGGGTTTTTTTTTCTGGTGGGGGTTTAGGGCAGAGGGCTCTTTGGATTCTACCCCATGTGAAGGAAGTGTCAGCATGATCAGGGAGCAAGGAGTGGAATATTTTCTTTAAAGGAGCACTGTGATGAGGACACCTGATGTAAAGGAGTACTGTGATGAGGACACCTGATGTAAAGGAGCACTGTGATGGGGGACACCTGATGTAAAGGAGTACTGTGATGAGGACACCTGATGTAAAGGAGCTCTGTGATGGGGATACCTGATGTATGGGGATACCTGATGTAAAGGAGCACTGTGATGGGGATACCTGATGTAAAGGAGCACTATGATGGGCACATTTTGTTGTGCCCATCAGAGTACCCTCTGACATAAAATGTGCCCCTAGAGTGCCTCCAGAGTGCCCATCAGCATGTCCCTTATTTTATGTTAAGGGGCACGCTGATGAGCAGATTTTATGTTAAGGGGTACCCTGATGGGCAGACTTGAGATTCGGACCTCAGCCCAAAGAAAATTTTAGCAACCGGGCCTCCTTAAATTTTAATTCAATACCCCTGCTCTAGGGTGTCTGCTTTCAGAAAATATATAATGTGTTTGGGCTTTATGCAATCTTCAGACCTAAAATGGCTCTGGCAGCAGAAGGGTGAACAAATTTGTGTATTTTCATTCTTGCTATTGTAGCCAGATTAACAAACCTTCTCCCTGATGTTTAGAATTTTTCATTGGTATGTGTCTCCAATGTCAGTGTCCATCTACCCATTTTTTTTACAGTAGTTTTCCGATCGACCCTAAAAAATGGTAGAACTTACTAACATGTTTCACCTCCAGTAAACTTTATTGGGATAGGCAACTAAGTTTTGGGTTCATTGAATTTCAAACAGGATTCACCAAACCCATCAGCAAACTTAACCCTGGCAGATTTACTCTCCCAGTTTGCTGTACAGTGGAAAGCAAGAGGGTGATACAAGTTACATTTAAAAATAGATTTGATATTTTTTTTTTTAGATCTGACTAAAGTTCAACTTTATTAGCTATAGAAAATGGGAAGCTGAAAACTACTACATGGCAATATTTGGCGGGCGTATCACATTTGTAATTCAGTTCAGCTCTTTACAGAGGGTATTAAAATAATCAAGCAATAAACATGAACAGCTTAACTGCAAGCTACTATGGCACTAAATAACATACAGCTGTAATTCATGGAAGAAAAATAAGCTATGGTTTATAAATAAGCAGATTTTGACTTTATCAAGGACACCTGGTAAAACTATAATACTTATAATATGAGATCCAAAAGCGGAACTAAACTGTATCTAAGTAAGCATGGGCCGAACAGGGGAAAAGTTCTAAACTGAACAGCGAACCCCATTGAAGTCTATGGGAGGCAAACAGGAAAAATCAAAAGTGCCCATTTTGACGGCTTATATGCAAGTAACTGGCCATAAAATGGGGGACATGAATCAATGCAAATAATTTTGTTTTTTAAACAATAGTTTTTTCAGGAGCAGTGATTTTAATTATGCTTAAAGTGCAACAATAAAAATGAAAAATTACTTTAACCACTTGCTGCCCGCCTACCGTCAAATGACGGAGGGATGGTGCGGCTTTTATTCTGGGTGGATGTCATATGACGGCGCACCCGAGCGGTCGATCCTGCAAGCCAACAGGGGTGCACAGTGTGGCGATCATGGCCACGCCCTGTTGCTAGGATGCGGTGCGACCCCGATATCTGTAAAGAGCGGCTTACGCTCACAGCCGGTCACATGTAAACAAGGAAGTGTCGTAATCGGCTCTCATGTCAGAGTGTGTGGCGAGGAAAAGTGATCAGTGGCATCTCCTCGCAGGGGACAACAAGACAGGTAATCAGGGCACTGATCATCAGTGCCCTGATTACAATAAAGCGCCAGCAGTGCTAGCAATCAGTGCTAACCAGTGCCAGCAATCAGTGCCCACCAGTGCCACCGATCAGTGCCCATTAGTGATGCCAGTCAGTGTTGGCTTTCAGTGCCGCCTATCAGTGCTGCCCATCAATGCCTATCAGTGCTGCCCATCAATTCCCATCCATGCCACCCATTAATGCCCATTAGTGCCTATCAGTGCCTATCTGTGCCACCTATCAGTGCCTACCAGTGCCACCTATCAGTGCCACCTATCAGTGTCCACAAGTGCCCACCAGTGCCATCAATGAGTGCCGCCTATCAGTGCCACCTATCAGTGCCCATAAGTGTGGCATATTAGTGCCCACAAGTGCCCATCAGTGCCACCTAATCAGTGCCCATAAGTGCCACCTCATCAGTGCCCATCAGTGCAGCATATCAGTGCCCATCAGTGCAGCCTCATCAGCCCACATCAGTGAAGGAGAAAAATTACTTACTTACAACATTTACTGACAGCAACTAAAGCCCCATACACACGCTCGGACAATCCGCGGACCAGGTCGGTCGGATTTTGTCCGACGTACTTTGTCCGATGTTGGTGTTGCGTACACACGGTCGGACTACGTTGTCGGAATATCCGGTCCGGAAGAACGTCGTGACGTAAGTCGTCGTCCACGAGATTACAAAAGGGAAGTTCAGCACCACGTCAGGCACCCGTTGGGCTCCTTCTGCTGATCCCGTGTTTATCGAGAGTTAGTGGAAGTTTGGTGACTTAAGATTCGCGCTTCTCAGTTTTCTGACTCAGATCGTTACTGCTCTTCAGTTTGTGCTTGTCGTGCGTATCTGTTTATTAGTGCGTGTAGTCAGTTCGCATTTGTTGGTCATTGCGGCCTATATCTTGATATAGGACGCTTTGATTTGCACTGCTTATTGTCTGCTCGTTTCTGCTATTCAGTTCGTTCTTTCAGGCCTTGCTGTTTATCGGTGCTTTCTGTTTGTCTGTTCTGACCAGCCGACCTTTTGTGACCTTCTGAGCGATGTTTCCCGTGCGTACTCGTCGCCGAGTTCGTGCTGTATGCGGAATTGGTGTGGGGCTTTTAGCTTTGACCCAAGACCCGTCCATGAACAGAGTGACGAGGAGTATGTGGACCAAGAATTGGTTGCTTCAGCGTGACCAGTTCTCGCACATGCCTTTGCTTCGTGAGATCCGGGAGAATAATCCTGATGATTTCAGGAACTTTCTCAGGATGACGGACCCCGATTTTCACCGTCTTTTGGCTTTGCTGACCCCCTTTATCAGCCGGCAGGATACCTGCATGAGACAAGCCATTACTCCGGAGCAGAGGCTTGTTGCCACGTTGAGGTACTTGGCGACAGGGAGAAGTCTTCAGGATTTGAAGTTCTCTTCAGGTATCTCTCCCCAGGCCCTGGGAATCATTATTCCAGAGACCTGTTCTGCCATCATTCAGGTCCTGCAGGAGGACTATATTAAGGTAACATTTCTACTTGACTATTCCCTTCTATGTATGCTCTGTTTGCTAATGTCTTCTATTTTTGACCTCCTTCCCTAATTACCATGATTGCAATATGTTCTAATATGCTGTGCCCCTTTTCTCCTTCATGCATTTTTCCCTTCACTTACCTCACCAGCATGCTCTTCTGCCCCAATAGACACCTATGGCCTAGTCACTTAATCAATGTCTTTTGTCTGCTGCATAGTATTGTTTGTCCCCAAACACCCCCTAAAATATGCACAAATGTTTGCTGTGTGGTTGACTTCACGTCGAGCCCCTTTAGAAATTTTTTTTTTTTGTTGGGGGGGGGGGGGGGTGGCAAACTCATTAGGAACCCCCTCCCCAACTGCTCTGTCAGATGGTACCAATCCTTTATCTGCTGGCTTTCCCAAGGTCCATACACACTATATACCTACCTCTTTATAGTGGGCATCTTTAGGGATGAATTCAGCAAAGCATGTAGTGCAAGGGGCTGCCTCCATACATTCCATTTCCTAATTTTTTGTCTTCTTTCCCTCCTATTAGCTTTCTTGGTAATTTAAGAATGTCACAATGTGCCTGCCTTTTTTTGGGGTGGGGGGGGTTGAACTGTTATTTGATCTTTCCTGCGGGCTGCCAATAGTGTTAAGTGAGGGTCTGGCCAAACTAGCACACATTATTGAGCCATTTGGCAATCAATTAAGTGCAGAGGGTTACCTGTAACCCCCCCCCCCCCCAAAACCCTAGTTAGTGCCAATGGCCCATCAGAAGTGGGGGGATTGATGGGGGGTGAGTCATCTGTGAAGGGGAGCCTCTACTTTTCTGTGCAAATACTTTCCAGCCTCCAATTTTATACAATGCTCTTGTTCCAAGATGTTGATTGTCTAATCTGCTTGCAATGTTTAAGTGCAAAGTGACTAATTTTTTTTTCTTGTTTCACTCCACAGTTCCCTTCCACGCCACAGGAATGGCAGACTGTGGCCTCCCACTTTGCCAGCCGTTGGGACTTTCCTAACTGCGGAGGGGCAATTGATGGGAAACACGTCCGCATCGTCCCACCGCCCAACTCGGGGTCCTACTATTATAATTATAAAGGGTTTAATAGTGTAGTGATGTTGGCGGTGGTGTCGGCAACATACGAGTTTATGTATGTGGACGTGGGGATGAACGGCCGGATATCGGATGGTGGGGCCATTACGCACACGGAGTTCTACTGGCGTCTCCAAAGTGGCAGTCTGTGCTTGCCACCTCCAGAGGAGAATGCCGAAGGACTCCCCTTCGTCTTTGTCGCAGATGAAGCGTTTGCGTTGACTCCCCATGTGATGAGGCCGTTCCCGATGAGGACCCTCACCCCGGACCAGAGGGTCTTCAACTACAGGCTGTCCAGAGCCAGAAGAGTGGTGGAGAACACTTTTGGCATCCTGGCCAGCCGCTTCCGCCTGTTCCTGACGGCATTTAACTTGGCGGAATACAAACTGAACCACATAGTTCTTGCCTGTTGCATATTGCACAACTTCCTCAAAAGACATAACAGGAACTATGTGGTGCCCGTTGGCCCAGATGTGGAGGGCCCTCCAAATGCGGACCTCACAGCCCTTCGAGTGGCACGTCCAGGCTTGCCCCCTCTAAATGCCCGTGTGGTCCGGGACCAATATATGGAGTACTTTGTGGGTAGGGGGGCCATTGCTCTGCCTGACGATGTGTGAGAGGCATTTTTTAATAAATCAGATATTTTAACCAACCTATGATTTCTTGTCATTTCAGTCTTCTTTTTAGCTTATTTTACCTTGACATTTTTTTCCCTTTGCCTTCGACAGTGGGAATGCACTTTCTGGGCAAAAGGAGGTAACAGTCTCTTCTTCCCAAAAAGATTATTCTCATGTTGTGTGTTTGATACCTAATCTTTGGTCTAGAGAAGGTTCGTCCTGCATAACTGACACCCAAAATACTCCTTTTCATCACCAGGTCTGACATGTGTGTATTCAGAAAAATGCTGTGCTCCGTGTTTTCGTACAAAGCACTGTGGGTGTCATTTACATAAGTCAAATCCGCTATGCTCTACAAGTGCATTGAAAAAGTTCCCTGGGAAAGGAATTTGCAGTGCCAAGTGGATTTGCCTTTAGTAAATAACACCCATTGCCCCCCATATCCTTTACATTTTACATACATAATGCATTGTGTTTTTTAAATAAGGAAGCCACACATTTAGAAAAATAAAAAAGTTTACTTGGAAAACTTTCACAAGTGCGTTTACAATCTTCACGCCAAAACTGACAACATCTTGGTTATTTACAACATTGTTTACAAACATTCCGCAATTGGTAAAACCAGGCATGGAGCTAACCAGAACCTATGAACTAGGAAAGTTCAACTTTGTAAAGTGAAGACAAGATCAGACATGACTATATGTTCAAAGTGTGTTTGATCTTGCCTTCATCACATGGGGGGGGTCACCCCCGAAAAGTGGAAATTTGGAACATGCACACAATTTGGGTCTGAAAATGGTCATTAGATGGTAAAACACATGCCTAGAAGCTTCAAAAGTGCCATTTTCCATCATGGGGATGAATGGACGTTTTTTGGGGGTGCAACCCCTTCACCACAACCACTTTCGTAGTTCGTAAAGTGTTTGCACCCCCAAAAAAACGTTGGCATTCATCCACCATGATGGGAGCTAGCACATGTGGACACAATGTGTGCATGTTCCAAATTTCAGACAGTTTTTAAGTTGCAAATGTGTTCAGAAGCTGGCACAAATGTGTGTTAATTACTTGGTGCGTTTTCATATTTTTCCTAAAACATCAATGATGTTCTTCAATTTTTGTTGAACATCATTGATGTTTTGCTTTATGTAATCTAGATCTCGATTGCAGACCATTATCTCTCCGATGAGTACGTGGGCACTCTCTGTGGTAAAGTGCGATTTTTCTTCCACAACATCCACGTCACCTAAAAACCACAAACAAACAAAAATGGGGTGTTGGAAATGAGGCAGCCATACATGGATTAGCTTACCAGTAGCTGTGTTCTCCAACACTCACCTGTTGTGGTGACAATTTCTCCAAGTTCGATGATCTCTCCTTCCTCCTCCTCCTCCTCCTCTGCTTCTGCTCTTTCCCCTTTTATGGGAGGTGTTGGTTTGGGGGTTTCCTCAGACGGCCCAAGTTTTCTCTCCCCTATGAGAATGTACAAAAGGAAGATTTAGCAACACAATCTATTGAGGGCAGAAATAGGAAATGACAAACATTGCTTGAAAGTGACGGACACTATTTTAGTTTGGCCAGTTACAAATGTCAACTACATGAATGTAGTCACTTTGTAAAGGTGCTAAACTGACTAGCTTTTTGGTAGAAGTTTGTGTGATGGAGACCCCCCTCTAGTATCCACTGGAGCACATGTGTGGAAAAGCCTACTAAAAAGGGGGTTTGGGTGTCCCAGCACTAGTGCTCTCGAGTCCAGATGGGTAAACAGCTACTGGGTGACCTCTCCTTTACATTGAATAAATTGGCTTTACATTCTGGATGACATTTCTAGGGAGAACAAACTTCCTTTCCCCCAAAAAAACACCAAACATCGTATTATAAGTGGCCGAACGTTCGAGGTTGCGTACGATCGAATGGACACACACACGACCATGACAGTGGCAGAAAGATCGAGGCTGAGGACGATCGAATGCACAGACGAACATGAAAGTGGCCATTTTGGAATGTACAACTTTGTAAAAATCAAACCACATGGAGCAGTATGCAAGCAAGAAATCAAACACAAAACACAACTACTTACTTTTTTGAAGAATTCGCTTGATCTTTCTGTACTGATCGGCCTCCCTCAGTTTCAGGTCTGACCAGCGTTTCCTCAGTTGCTCCTTGGATCGTTGTACCCCAAAATGATTGTACAGCCTCCTCACAACTTTAGACATGATCTTGGCCTTGCGGACATTGGGGTTGAGGTAAGGCCCATACTTCCCATCATAGTCGCTCCTCTTCAATATGTCCACCATCTCCAACATTTCTCCAAATGACATATTGGAGGCCTTGAATTTCAGGCTCCGGGATCGGGACGTTTGTGCCTCCGGACTTTCCTCGTCCACCTCCTCGTTGGGGGGATATTTGGGGCGCACCTGCTGTGTCCCCGCCATGTGCTCTCCCCACTGCGCCGTAAAGAGAAGGGGTGGGGAATAGACGAGAAAGATCGTCAGGGGCGGGTGGAGTTTGACGCATGCGCACTGTATATAAAACGTCACACGCCTGTGTCGTAGCCACGATCTGGGAGACGAGGGGAGAGAAAGCTCACGCACGAGACGATCGCTACAAACGAAGGTACAATTTGACGTTGGTACATAACTAGCCTAGACTGATTATAACTTGAGGCTTCTTTATGGAGAAGATTAGGAGAGTTTAGGCTGACATTATTTATATTGTTTTGTGTGGCGTTGTGTCTTGCAGAGGTGATGGATGCCTTCTACGACGTGAGCTTTCTCCCCCACTTTATTGATAAATACCGGCAATTCCCCCTCTTATGGCAGGCGAAACACAGGGATTATAGCAACAGACCAAAGAGGTACGCAGCCCTGCTGAAACTTGTGGCATTTGTAAAGCCTACCCTGCCCATGGCAACCGTGGCAAACTTAAAAGTTAAGATCACCAACATGAAGACTACCTATTTCCGGGAGCGCAATAAGGTCCTGAAGTCACAAGCATCTGGAGCTGCAGCAGCTGATGTCCATGTCCCCACGCTCTGGTACTATGAGAGGCTCCACTTTCTCAAAGACCAGGCTACTGTCAGGAAGTCACTCTCGACTCTTCCTTGCACGCGTCCTTCCACGCACGCCACCCCGCGTGAGGCTTCCGAGGACCAACCTGGGCCTTCCAGTATGGAAGATGTGCAGGTGCCCAGCTTGTTCCAGGTATAGTAGTTTTGTAACCAGTTTGCGGAATAATGAATGATGTTCAGTTAATTCAGGATCCCCAATTGCTTATTTCCTAACGTGATTGACATATCAACAGACAGTGGTGTGGGAGACATTTTTGGGAAGAATCTAAACTGCAGGGCTGAGAATTGTATGGTTTTGTATTTGAAAACATTTTGCAACAGTCACTAGATGAGAATTGTGTGTGTTTTGATGAACAAATAACTGAAACTATGTCCCTTTTTCATACACAGGAAGACCTCGGCCAGGAGGTGGCTGTGGAAGGTGGCAGTCAGGAGGAGGCAGGGGGTAGTGGCAGCCAAGAGGGGGGTAGGCGTAGGAGCCTGACTGTCTCCCAAGTCTCTCCCCTCCGCCTTCCCTACAGAAGGGCGAAAAACATGGGGGAGGTGGGAGAGTCAGCGCTCCAGCTGATCAGAGATGCCTCAGCCTCCCTCTATGCCACACCCACCTACGAGGAGGCCTTTGCCTCCTTGGTTACCAGTAAATTTACGGGTATGGAGGCGGGGCAACGCAGCATGTGTGAGGAGGTCATCCTCAAAATACTAAATGAGGGGATGGCTGGGGAGATGACTCCCCTCACACATGTTTGCGAGAGTGACCTTGCTCCGCCTCCTCCTCCTCCTTCTGCCACCCCACCAGCACCAGCACCACGGCGTGGAAGGAAGCGTACAAGGAAGACAAGAGAGTGACGACCTGGATTCAGTCTGGTCTGAGAGAAGATGGAGCCTCTCGTAGGACCAGAGCCTGGGGACCTAGATGGCATCTGCTGCAGTTCCGGATGTTTTGGACTTCAGGACCAGATTGCGCTCCCTTATTATTTAGATAGGTACTCTTCATGCCCCCAATTGTTTAAGTCTGTAAAATGATGGTTGCCATGGGTGTCCAAGGCTTTGCAAATTCCCCAAGTTTCAGCATGGCTGCTTTCCTCTTTGGTTTGTTGCTGAGACCTAAATAAAGTTTTTTTTGATTTGAAATAATCATTGCCTATTGTGTTTTACTTTTCTACAATGACAGTTTTTCTTTGAGTAGGCAGGTACATTTCACTAATCCTAAAGTAGAATTAACAAGGGGCACCAACAACCAACAAACTCCTAGTAAATTTAAGCAAGAAATACAAATGTTAATAATGTGGTTTTGCTAAGTTGAGACATACAAACCCCTCCAAAAAACAAAAAAATTCTCCTTCAAATATGTATTCCCCAAAAAAAAAAAAAAAAAAAAAAAATAATGGTAAAAAAATAACAAAGATTTTATTACGATCTGAGTAAAAAAAAACATGTAGTGTATAAATGCTGAAAAGTAATAAAGAAGTAAGTTTGTGAGAAGTGCGGGTGAATAGGAGCAGCTAAAAGATGTCATTCTTGTTGCATTGTAAAGAAAAAGAGAATGCGCTGCATTAAAGACATTTTAACATTGCAGCGTGACGAATGTGCTGTGTCGATTAGGAAAGGTAGTTTTACCTGACCGAGTGCTTCCGTCACAGAATTTCTTCTGAGCATGCGTAGCACTTTGTCCGTCGGACAAGCGTACACACGCTTGGATTTGGTGTGATCGGACCGGGTTGACGGCAAATCTTTCCAGCAGGAGATAAGACTTTGTCCGACGGACAAACCGACGAACACTGTCCGATGGTGCATACACACGGTCTGATTTTTCAACAACCTTGTCCGATCGGACAGAATCCACGAAAAAGTCCGACCGTGTGTATGGGGCTTTAGAAATACTTT